>JAXCGZ010002277.1:50000-74976 GCA_037179515.1 Halocaridina rubra | reverse complement strand
GGAAGAGTTTGAAAAGTTGGGAAAATCAGTGTAACAATTAAAATCTTAGAAAGGATGAACGATCCGTACGACTGGCCTAAACGTGATGAGTTGATGATACACTTGATCAGTGGACCAGTGGTATTGTCAGGCACACCACCTTTTACAGTTAAGGGGAATGATACAGCTTTTGCCGACTTTAATATGCAGGTAAAACACAGTATGATGTAACTACTTCCCTAGCACTTACAGAAAGTTTTTATTCTTACTAGCTACCCGGTATACAAATTTGCCCTGGTGTTTTCCAAAGGGGGAAAAAACAAGTAAGTTAATGTCTGAAAGGTGTGCATTTTTGTTTGAACTAATCTTAATTCATTCAGATCTCAAGTAAATTCAACAAGGAAGAGGGTGTTCATTTATTTACCATGTAAAACAGTTTTTACACTTGTCTCAATTCACCCCAAGAAGTCGCAATTCACCCCATTTTCCATGATCGAATCAAAATGACTTTTTTATTTTTGTAAAAAATAAATAAAGTCTTGTACACTTGCACACTAATTAGTCACTTGCCCCTCCATACTCACCTTGAATATAAACTGCTTCACTCTTATGGTTTAGAGTATAGTACCAAATAAGGAAAAAATGTCTCAATTCACCCCACTCGACTGTACTGATGGAACTGTATTGAAAGTTATATATGATTATAATTAAACAGGAGAATGTAATAGCCATGTTACGGTATCTGTAATTAAGGCAAAGACATTTTCTTAAGTTAAAACTAATGTTTCAGAACACCGGGATAGATGGTGGAAATCTTACTCCTTGTCCGCCTCCTCCAGACGATCCTCCATTGGAACGCAAGTCAACAAAACCAAACTTCTTAAATTTTGTCCCTCCTGAGAAAACGTATGCAGAATTCAGCTTTATTAGTTTAAGTTATGAGTGAAACAAGTATGCAAATTTAACATACTTAATGTATTCATATTTAAAGTACTTAATGTATATACATTTAACGTAGTTAAGTCACTAATGTACATCCATAAAACTGCTTTATGAGCTGATTAATTGGCAACAATTTATTTATGGATGTTCAGTTAACTTTTTGTTTATTCTGAAATTTCTTACAGACCATTTACTATTGGTAAAAATCAACCTCAGTTTCTTGAGGTGGAAGGATCAACGGCACGTTTAATTCTGAGGAAAGCAGTTGCGGCAGTGTGTGCTCACACTGGCTACACAGATACCAATGAAAGTGTCTTACGTGTACTGACCGATGTTACTCATGAATTTCTAACAAAGCTCACAGGTGTTCTCCGAGGCAACACGGACAATCTACTGTTGACTGATCGGTGTTCTTTCCACGTAAGTCTCTGCTTGTATACTTTCCCTACAACTAGTTCTTTTAATTGACTTGACATTTGACCGTTTTTATGTTTGCAATCCAGGGCCTTACACTCCCTGATCTATTGTCTTTTGTATGTTCAAATGGCTGGTAAACCTGCTTAAATATTTTTTACCATCGTCATGATCCATCCTTTAACAGCTAAACCTATTCTAATTTATTTATTTTTTCTTATTCTCAAACATCTGCTTTGCTTTTAATTTACTTTTAAGGTTTATGACCATTTTTTACTACCATTTATATATTCACTTCCAAATATAATGCTTTAAATTCCATGCTGTTTATTCCCGTCTCCATGTTTTTCAACTCATTTTCTCAGTGCATCAGCTCTGCACTTTACTTGTATCTACATTAACTCACGGCTTCCACACAACCTAGTAGACACTCCTCAACCATCCAGTGTAGTCTCTTTTCTGAAGGATCTATTTATGCATTGCAATCATCTTAGTTTCCTTGTTGTTGCTTGTGCCCATGGTCAAGCAGGGTCGCCACAAGCAATATAAAATCAAGTGATCAGAGTAACATTCTTATACATATTGCAACTTTTTAACTTGTACTTTTGCATATATAAAGAGTGAACATAACCAGGCTTAGTTTGTAACATCTTTTACACTGCTTTTAGTTTTAATTTTACACCACCGCAGTAGCACAGTGGTTCATTCACTCGACTCTGAAAGTAACAAATCCTTGTTTGACCCCACCATGGGGTGTTAGGGAGGTCATCAAACCATATTTCCCCAGCTCCAAGCTGTCTGTGACCACCCTCACCGTAGCATCATAGGGTTTACTAGTGATTCATAAAACCGCAAACAACTCATTAGCTTTGTGTCTGTTCCTTTTCTCTCATGCAAAACTTTCAACAGTATGGATTCAAGAACACATGTAAATAAGACCTTCCTCAACCCATCTTCTCCTTGTTTTTAACTCACCTTAAAGTCCGCTTTCACTTTAGATTTAAATATATACAGCATTCAGATGGTAGAAAATTGTTCCACTGGTACTTATTCCTAATTGGACCAGTCTTGTTCTATGAAGTCGCTAGTTTTACTTGCATTTCTAGCATTAAAGAAACATAAGCAGAATTCTGTAACACCTACACCAGTAACCTGGTTGTCTATATACAGTACCTATATTACAAAATCCACAATCCCCCTTATAAGGGGGTAGCTGAATAACACCGGGGAGTATTCGTATCTAACTATAGGCAGTAATACATATTTCTTTTCATATATAGGCAAATGTATCATATGTTTTATTCATGGCATCATAATTTTCTTAGCTATGTAAAACTATTAAAATTATATTGATCCACAATTCAAGGATGTGGTTGAACAAACACTACATGATGTGGGAATTGGCAGTATGACAGAGCTCCATAAAATGTATCGTGAGAGGGTACTTTTGTATCATGGAAGAGTGCGCCAGGAGAGCCTTCATTTATACAATCAATACCAGGCATTGGTATTGTCAAGAGAAGCGAGTGTACCAACTCCTGGGTGAGAATACTTTCGTGCATGTTGAGTTGTGACAATTGTTTTTGGATCTTGTAAAGCTGCAAGTAACTCCAAGAACCCTTGTAAACTTCAATAACCCCATCAATTGTTAGGTAGGTCGGTTAGATGACTTGCCTTGCCTTGTAAATTTGTATAATCTACAGCACCCTGGGTTACTTTTCTTTACAAGATCTGTGTTTTTTGTTTAACATTTAATGTTAATAGTTTTGCATTAAAAGAGAAACTCATTCATATATGTTTTGGATCCATAGGGCAACTTGACTCATAAATGTAATTTAGATGCTGCAGATGAAAAAAATTACAAAATTTCCGAATGAGTTTTGTCATGTATGTAATTGTAGAAAAATATGATTGTTGATTAAAGCAAGACGATAGTCAGTGAAAGTTAGAGAAAGTGTAATTTCTTTTGTAGAACACATGAGGAAAGTAAACCGCAGATTATAGTAAATACTAATAGAGAATGAAAGGGAAAATAAAATTTTAAATACATTACCAGTATGTATGTGAGTGTTTCAAGTACATGAAAAAATCGGGAAATCTAATATATCCAAAATTTAATACGAACCAATAACTCATAAGGTCAACTTATTGACAGCATTTATGGCATTATAAAACTGGGAGAATATTCTGGCAAGTTACCAAACTTTTGTAACATTCACAGGTCGAGACGAGAGAGCACTAGTGAATGGTGGATAGAAGATGCAGGCGGCCAGCACCTGGGTATAGCTGGCATGTCAGCTCCTGGCTTGGATGATGCCTCTGTCCCCTCTATCAAAAGCACTTCCAGCTTGGATCCTGAGCTTTCTCTGCATCCTTTTTCTGTACTTAGCCAGTAAGTCAATTACTAAAAGTATTCCTTTGTAGCATAAATACTTGTTTTATGGTATGTCATGGTTGATATATTACGATGCACCCTGTCCATCCTAAACCCCTCCATCAAGGTGTATTGTAGAAAAAAATCACCCCTAAACCTTTTAGTCGTTTTCTGTGACACAGGAAAACTGGTCAGGAATTCTTTCTTTCCCACTACTGGGGATATTAAAATGTCATCATATACTATCAGTAACTTTGTCACATTCTTCAGAGTTGGTGCCGATGGAGAGGATGTGGTCCAGAATTCACCTGCAACATCCCAGCAATATCAGCTGTATCCGCTTACTCCCAGATAAAAATCTACACTATGCAGCAATGTTATCACACATACTGCTTTAAGATCAGTGTCAATGCTATTTTTAATTTCCCAAAATACAAAACTTAAGATTACATTGAAAGTTTTCAGAGCCCTCTCTTACTGTAAAGCTTAAATACAATAAATCTTTGTAGACTTAATAGTTGCTTTCATGCCTTTTGTAAGGAGTAAAGGAATGGACATTGTACAAATGTACTTGTCGTCGCATAATCAGTGAAAGTGACACAGTAATAATAATAGTAATTACAAGGTGACTTATTACCTTACCCTGAAAGAAGCAAAAAAAAATTTTTCTTGGAACTTTTTAAGAGACGCTGATCCCTTTTTCAAAGGTACTATAATTGTATCCAATTTGAGATTGAGAGGAGTAGCACATCTAAGTAAAAATTATCATGTAATACTGGGTATCCTGCGAGTCCTCCCTAATGGATTATCACCTAGATGTGGTGATGTTTGTTTGACACCATGACTAAAAACCCTTAGCCTCTGTTCAGGTCGCCCATGGTGTCAGAACCATAGATGAAGGTCTAGACTAAGCTTCAACCAACTCAAGTCCTCAATGGTAAACCTGGCAGGCGAAGATACTATACTCCTAACGAAACCACTGTAAAGGAGGATGACAGTTGCAAAGGATCTGTCAAATCCAGTCATCTTTGTTTCCTTACCATCGGAATCAGCTGATTAACTTGTGAAGTATCGTGTGATTCTGGAGTGCAACATCAAGTACACATTAAACATACGCACGTCTTTACTCTGTGAACCAGCAATAAAATTCTAGTCCATAAATAATCGAGCAATGATCGTTGTCCTTGACCTCAAAGGATTACTGCAACCACAGTCCTGTGAGTACTTGCCTTGTTAATTCCTAAAGTCAACAAACCTGAACTTTCATAAATTCTACTTTTAAGCACTTTCCAGACACAATGTATACTAAACCTACAAATATATGGTCACTCCCTAATTCATTATCAGGCCATGCATAATTACATTCTACCCTGAAATAACGTTTACAGAAGTTGAGATAATATACCCGTGTTAACAATATGACACTAAACTCCCATTAATGAAGATAATCAATTCACATAAATATTGAGAGACTGCCATTGAAAATTCCACTGGTTTCCTTAAAATAAACAGGATTTAAACAACATACTTAGCAAGAATGTTAAAAATTTTTACTTACTTTAGTAATTTCGGATTAGCTTAAGTAGTTAATCACTGCTTTTTCCTACCAGTTCACACAACCTCCTACTACCTAGAGCCAGCTCCAACTGACAATAAATTTTATCATCCGCCATCTTGGAACTGTCACGCAACTTACAATGTCACCAATCCACCCCCCACTTTCCAAACGACCAGTTCTGACAATTACCTACTCAAACAAGTATTCTAAGTTAACACACAAAAAGTACTCATGGAACTTGATATATACTACAAAGACAGTCCATCACTGTACTTAAGGCACTGCCTACTGTGCACCTGAATGTCTATATGAAGTAGGAAACCTCCCAGCTAACTTCCAGAGCAAGTATAAAAATAAACTAAATGCCTCTTCATTTTACTCTCGCTTTCCAACCTCATTCATGGCCTGTTTTCACATTTAATGCTTCTCCTTGTTCTATGGGCATCTTTAATACTCAAATATGCACATTACCACATACTGTATATGCAAACATCAACCCCGAATGTTTTTAGATATTCGGTACATATCTCTTATTATCCATTCACATCTGACAAGTCACACCAATCCCCATCTCTGTTTGTCTTTATGTTTTCTTCCTGCCCAGGCCAGATGAAATTTTTTTTTTTTTTTTTTTTTTTTTTGCACCCGTCTTGGTGTCACAACCATAAAAAAAATGTAAATGGGGCAGCGGTAGAGCATGCAAGCTGGGAAGTTACAAGCCTGACATTCAAGAGCTCTATCCCACCATGGGGCATTAGGAAGGGCATCCAGCCTTAAACCGCAAGCTCCAATCTGTCTGTGTCCACTTCCATTGAAATGGGGACTAACTGTGTCACACACAGAGTAAAAAGTGTCAACAATGAAGTATACAACTGTCCCTGACCTGATTTCAAATCCACATAAGGCTATATCGAGTGTGCCACTGAAGGTCTAAAAGAAATTGGAAACTTCCAAATGGAAACAGAAATATAAAGCAAAGAAAAGCTATTTGACAATAGCCCAGCATCAGTTATTTTTTACAAAACAAGAACAAATAATTTACAACTGAATGACAGAAATAGACAAGAACAATAATACATTGTTTAATGTGCAATAGTGTGATAGAAGACCTTCATCATTTCCGACAGCCATATACTCAGAAGGAAGAATACCTAATAGGACAGCTACATTTTGAAAAAGACCACAGAAAAAAACAAGGACATTTTTTATAAATTTAGGAGAAAGTGAGAAACCAAAAGGATAGCATAAAAAAGAACAATAAGAAGCCATTTTTAAGAGAAACTCGGTTGTAAAGGCATTGCTTCTCAACCTGAACCTCTTGTCCGCCACATTGTTTATCGTGCTCATTCACTGTGATTGCACACTTTCAACATGATTGAATTTAATATGTTAGTGCTATGGCTGGATGACCGGCATTGATGGCACATTCCAATGAGCCTCCTGTTGATTCAGGAGAAAGCAAATAGATTGTTTAATGCTGTGAAAATGGGAAAGGGGGAAAGAAGAAATGTTGCTCACTTCCCGCTTGTATGCCATATTACTGTTGTTGTACTCATTCACTGGTGTTAATCCGTTCGACCCTAAGTTGGATATGGGGACTCAAGTTTTCCAGTTATCCAGATGCAACCAATCACAGTAGTAAAGGTAAGCAATACTGTATTGTGTACTTTTACTATTTTATATCTCAGATTAAGAACATAGAGTATGTTTCTATGTGTTAGATTATTTAATTTTAGCAATGGTGGGGGGCCTAGGTTCGAATTTGGGTGTTTTCCAACTTGCGATGAAAACCGGGTTACTATAGCTGCCAGGAACGGAATCTTGTCATAAATCGGAGACCCCCAATATATATATATATATATATATATATATATATATATATATATATATATATATATATATATATATATATATATATATATATATATATATATATATATATATATATATATATATATATATATATACCTTGGCTGTTTCCCCCTTTAATTGGGGGGTAGCCGACATCAAAAAAGGAAAACAGTTTGGGGAGAATATATATATATATATAATGTATATAGTTTTTTTTTTCCTTAAAAGGTAGAATATGAAAATTCAGATATTCAAATGAAACTAAATTTGTAAATATTTAAACAATAAGTGTATTAAGATGTTATAAAAGCAAGGCAAAAGGATTTACAAAGAATACGATGTGATTTGCAACCTACCAAGATAACAGCTTATCATATTTTTCCTAACAGGAATACATTTTGTTTAGAAAAACTATTTACCTACTTCTTCTTCTTTCCTTTGCCCTGTTTTCCTTGTTGTTGTTGCGTTTCCTGCGTATGTTTAGGGTTGGTCCTACTCTTCAGTTGGGGTATCCTCTCTGCTGTGAATACCATAAGGTCTTCCCTGGTTCTGGAATGTGAGGATTTCTTATAGTAATCTGGGATTTCATTTCTCGTCTGAGGCCAGGAATTATTTACTTTCAACTGTTTTTTGGATTCTGTTTTCTTTAATGACTTATTTTGTCTAAATAATCAATGATAAATTCTCTTTACCAATTTCAATATCCTGTAACAACCATTAAATGTAATAATGTACTCATATAAAATGCTGAAATGGCAAAGGTAAAATTCATGTTTGCACCTACTCCTTCAAAATAAATAAAGCCTTAATGCCTGCAAATGAGTTTGGAATTACTGTCAACATGTACAGAAAATAACATAAGGGACACTACATATCAACACCAAAAGCATTAGTGAGTTCTGAAATTAATTACATCTTTCAAACCAATGAGATAATGGATATCCAATTTGTAAAGATAGTTAGGTTAGGTTTATCAAAATATAAAAAATTTTAGCGCCAAAAAGTACAACATAAAATGGGTATTTGCCATGAAATGAGTTCAGCATCAAAACAGCCAATCCCAAAATGTAACAAACCCACCTGTGATCAATTATATCTCTCCAATGATACGCAAGGCATTACATGACTGAATTCTTTCCTTACCAAAACCATAATAAGAAAATTTGTACTTACTGCAATTTTGAATTTATAACTTGTCCATCAGGGTTTTTTAGCTGAACTCGAACTCTACCCCAATAAGGTGCTTCTTTGCTCTTCTCTCTACAGTACATTTTTCTCTCACCAATCACCTGCAGCATTGTATATTCTGGTTAATGTATGGCACACAGACTTGTTTGTATTAAGTACACTTGTACAGTATTGAGAATGGAAACGAAAATTATGATTAAGTTCTGACTTTTTAAGATAAAATGGGAGTTTATTAATGATTTTAAAACAGTTAAGTAGAGGATATTACCTGTAAGCCACTTGTCGAGAGAACATCAATCATTTCCTTTATAGTTGGAGCAGAAACAGCCTGTAAAAATTTGCATGGATTAAAAGTTTATTGATTTGCTTTTTACTGAGTGTGACACCGAGAAAGGCAAGAAAATTGCCCTCATCTGGCCCAAGCATGAAGAAAACAGTATGAAAAAGTAGAAGGTTAAGGACAAGGCAGAAATTTGGGAATGATACACCATAGGAAAAGGACAAGCTGCATGAATAGTCGAAATATTGAGGACCTACATATAAGATAGGATTAGGCCCTGCAATGACAACAGATCTGCTTTTGATGAAAGATAGGTTACAAGCATTAGGAAAGACAGAAGGAGGAAGAGAGTTCCAGAGTCTGGTGGTAGATGGGAAGAGGCAGTCGCTGCACCAAACAATCCTTTGGCTACAAATCTCCACACAGTACTTGCGAGACGAGGCCGCATGGTGAATATTATGTGGCCTTAGAAGTGGAGGTGGGTTGCAACTCTCCAATTCATCAGAACAGCGAAGGAAGTGTAGCGATAGAAAAGAGAAAGATATAATACCTTACGATGAAGAGAAAGAGATTCAATCCTATCAAGGAGATAAGTGTAAGAAGAAGCACCCCAGATGTGAGAGCAGTATTCTGAGCAGGGAAGAATAAGACCTTTATAAATTTTAAGTAACTGGAAAGAAGAAAAATTACAAAAACAAAACAGATCCCCCAAGAGTTAGAAATTTAAATTATGTGACTCCTCCAAGACAAGTAACAGGCTATCTAGATTCATAATATGTTATTACAATTAAGAGGGTAAATTTCGTTAGTTTCGATAATAACAGGGGTATCAGAAGGCGAAGATAAAGAGATAGCCAGAAACTGTATCTTGGAGGCATTAACTTTAACTCAAGTTTGGTGCCCCTTCTCAGACACCCTCTGCAAATCAGAGTTGAGAGTAGATGAAAGAGTGATACGAGACTGATTACAAGTAGCAGATGAAGGTTGTGAAGAGAAGGAAGACAAAAAATGAAAGGTAAAATCGTCAAGGGCGTGGAGAAGAGAGGAGGATAGAGACTGGAGAAGATCATTGATGAAGAGAAGGAACAGAGAATGTGAATGAACAGAGCCCTAACGAACATCACTTGTAACAAGGAATGAGCTAGATGTTGTGCCATCAACAACCACAGATGTAAAACGGTCAGAAAAAAACTCAAAATCAGAGAACAGCTAGATGTTGTGCGGTCAACAACCACAGATGTAAAACGGTCAGAAAAAAATTCAAAATCAGAGAACAGAGAGAAAGGGTAAAGCTTTAATCAGGGAGTTTAGCCAACAGAGCCTTGTGACAGACTCTGTCAAAAGCTTTAGAGATATCGAGGGTGACAACAAAGGTTTCCCCATTGTTCCTCATATAAGATGACCATACTTGAGTAAGATAGGACAGGATGTCACCAGTGGATCTTTCCTTGCGGAAGCTGTACTGGTGATCGGAGATAAGCGAATTAGATCCAAGATGTTTCAAGAAGTGAGAATTGAGCAAAGTATCAAATACTTTTGCGATAGCAGAGGTTAGGGCAATAGGTCGGTAGTTGAAAGGAATAGAGCGGTCACCCTTCTTAGGAACAGGTTGAACTAGAGCATGCTTAAGATGAAGGATAGATACAGGTTGATAGAATGAGGCAAAAAAGATGACAAAGCATGGGAGCCAGTTCATCTGCAAACTCTTTAAGGAACCTTGAAGGGATACCATTGGGTCCAGAAGCATTGTTCGTCTTTAGAGAGCGAAGAACCTTATGGACTTTACGTAAAGAATGAGTAAGGGAGGGCATAGGGTTAGAAATAGGTAAAGTACGACAACAGGTGCGCTGGAATCGCTTATGGACATTGGCAGATAAATGAGAGCCAAAGAGAGTGGCTTTGTCAGTAGGAAAGCAAGCTATAAAACTATCAGAACGAATGTGTGGGGAAAAGCTTGAGTTAAAGAACTTCTGGCTAAGGACCAGAAAGACAGAAATACAGTCACTTCCTCACACATCCAAACAACAGTCTTGAATTTAAATTTTTTACAAGTAGTAAAACTGCTATTATAATAAGATATAAGCAATAGTGCTTAAAACATTGATGTGCAGTAATTTCCTTGATAATATAACCAAAAGTTATGAACCATTAACGTCATATTTCTTCTGCATCTAATTCCTGTTTTTCTTTATCAATACATCTACGAAAGTACAGAAATAGTATATTGTATCTAAAAAAGAATTTCTGACTAACAGTAAATAAAAAAACCTACTTTCCCTTTTGGAAGTCTTCGCCCTTCAGCACGGGTTTTATCTTTATTTATATAGGCTGGGTAGAGACATACCCATCTGTAAAAGAAAAAAAATACAGTGCAAAGTGTATATATTTTCCTATTTATTTTGCTCAAACAGTACTCTGGAATCAACTGATGAATGAAACTTTTTCTTAAAGTAATTTACTAGCAAATTTCCTAAATATCCACAGTCCACAGTCTGACTAATCTTACAGGAATAACACTTACAATAGTGTGTCATTTTGAAAAAGAAAAAAGAAAAAAAGCTCTTCCAGCTGATATGAAGAATATCTTCGGTTACACACATCAAAGGTTACCCACAATGGGGCAAACACATACCAAAGTTGAAATTATAGTATTTCATATTAAACAACAGCAATAAATCAAAATCATTCGAGTTTTACCTATATTATTATCATCTTTAATGGTTAGCATACTGGTAATATTTCATGCATGGCAAGGAAACACATAAGTCAAAGTGTAAATAATCTAACTTCATGTTGATATTACCAAATACTATTTTCCCGACTAACATAATACTCTGTCTTCAATTGTCGAGGTCAACTGAGTAAAACTGTCTAAAAAAATGGGAAGTTTTAAGTTCCCATCCAGAATATGCAAATGCAAGAAAAAAAAGAATACAGCTCAAACAACATATCAGAGGTACGAAATGCTATCTTACAACTTTCACACTTATCAAAGAAATTAATGACTCTTTAAAAATACAAAACAAGGGAATGTAGAGCTAATCCTAAGATACAATACATGTAATACTTGACTTTACTGATAGATCATTAATATACAAAAACTATCACCATGAAAAACTCAAATATACAGTGCTGTGGGAAAGTATCTTTTCCTCACTAACATATAGAATCTATATACTCGTACTTAACAAAAACTATTGGGGATTTTGTAAAGATGAGTAACCCTCAAAACCCAATGTAAAGTGGAATGATCTCTTAAGTTGTTAGATTAGGTTAGGTTGGATGACATGGCTTGCAAACATAAGTAACCCTACAGCACTCTGGGGTTATTCCTCTTTATAAGATCTACTTTGGGATATACCATATATCTTCCATAGGAAAATTAAAATAGCATAAGTGATAAATTGCTTTATAAAGGAGCCGGGTTATTTATAGGTTTTGTTCATTAGAAAGAGTCTGCAAAAAATGCTGACGACATATAGCATATCCAAATTGCGATTTTTATAATAATGAGCATTTCTTCACTGCACGGTGTACTGCTTGTCTGACATTTTTTGCGGCAAATATACATAATGACATATTTAGCTTCAATTGTACATAATGTATTTCTCAACTTCAAGCAATATGTAATTAATAAGCCAATCCTGGATCAAAACTGTGGTTATGCTAGTCTTTTTTATTCCACTGACAATACACTGGTCAAGTTGCCTTGTTGACTTTACTATATATATATATATATATATATATATATATATATATATATATATATATATATATATATATATATATATATATATATATATATAATTTTTTTTTTTTCGCACCACAACTTTCTCATGAAATTTATTAAATTTGTTTAGGTTAGGTTTGCTTAGGTCAGTTCGCCCAAAATTGAAAAGCAAGTGATATCTGGAATTATTGCATTTTTGTAGTATTATAACATATCACAAAGGTTTTGTATATTAAATTCACTCACTGTGGGTGTGAAGGTACATATTTGCCATATATGCTTACTTTCACACCCCCAAGATAAAAGAAAATTTTGAAAAAACAAAAAACTATAA
Organism: Halocaridina rubra; assembly: GCA_037179515.1. Classification (NCBI taxonomy): domain Eukaryota; kingdom Metazoa; phylum Arthropoda; class Malacostraca; order Decapoda; family Atyidae; genus Halocaridina; species Halocaridina rubra. Next base: position 62,326 of record JAXCGZ010002277.1, on the reverse strand, counting down.
CTTCAAGTGGTCAATTTGTTTCTCAGCTGAGAGCAAACTAACCTAACCTAATATTATAATTATTATGAATTTTATCTACTTTGGATGTGCAAGTAAATATTTACCAAAACTTCAATCCACAACTTGCTTCGTAAAGGGGTAAAGTACCTTGACACACCAAATCAACCTTACCTAGTACAATAAATTTCATGAATTTCTCCCTATTCCCAGTTGGGGCGTGAAAATAATTTACTAATATAAAAAAAAAAAATTGAGTTGGCAGGCCATTTATAGCCACAATACTACGAGCTGAACTACAAAAATAAGTTAGCATATGCTAATCACAATCAGGCTTCATTTTTCCGTAATTTTTAAAGAGGGGATTATTCTCTTATAACAACAAAACTGTAATTTTACGACAGTTTCCTTTGTGAAACAAACGATTTTAAACGCCATTTCGGGTGCTTACCCCAGATGTAGACTTTCCATGCTCCCCCTTGCCCCTAACAATCATAGGGGGAAGTGTTGGGAATCGGGGTTTTGGGTGGGGGGGGAAGCAAAAACGAGTGATATGCAGCAGAAATGAAGCATAAAAACCTTTCTTCCACGGAGAAAATTTTCGAAAAAAAAAATTTTTTGGTGCGTCCTTCCCGGCCGGGGGCTTCGCCCCCAGACCCCCTTAGGAGTATCTATTATTGAGAGGCAGCACCGGGTAAATATGGGGTTCATTATTATTGTCTTAGTGAGATCTATTATTTTATTTATATAAAAATGTCATATTCTATTAATCTCCATAACTAAAATGGTACCCTTTTTTTCTATACAGTATTTATCTTTAAAGTGTCACTATTAGTCCCCACTATGGGGATGGACACAGATTGGAGCTGGCGAATGAATGGCTGCATGCTCTTCCAACGCCAAGCAGTGGGACTGATCGTGGGTCTGTTCTCCTCTCAAGTCGAGTATTACAAGCACTACGCTACCGCGGTCCCCACATTCTAATCACGAGCATCTGACGGGTATCAGCTGTCACTAGTGCCATTGGAAGTTAGCCACATCTACTTTTCTACAATCTAATTCTCTATAAATATGACAAGAAGCATAAATGCAGCATTTAACATTATTCTATATGCATTAATAACTCAGCAAAGCTTACTTATCGAAACCATCTGGCAATTTATGAGGTACGGGACGAGGTCCAGCGAAAGTAGCAGCCATGTTTGTTTACCAACAAGTTCTGACTATTAGAATAACTAAAAGGATCAGCTACGAAGCGTAGTAGAGCCTTTGATACTGGTCCCCAAGCGTTTTCCAAAACTAAAAATAACATTCGACCAATTGATTTTTAGATATCCCTGCATTATTTGAGGGGGAATATCTTGAGACCGGGTTTGCAAAACAAAAGCCATTAAAGAATCTTAATTAAAGTCTACTTTTTTTCTGTTCATATCTAGAATTTTTATTTACATGCTTTCACATTGTTTAAGCTTATTTGCCGTTCAAGCATTTATTTATATCTTATAGCTCTTTTATTATTATTCATATATACTATTTTGGGTTCTTATAGCTTTTTGCCGGCTATTATTATATACTGCAATGATTTAGCCATTATTCATTTTACGTTGTGTTACTATTAGTCACTATGTGGGGGTGGATGCAGACATGCTGAAGCTGGGGAATTAAGATTATATGCCCTTCCTATCGTCCCAAAACAGTCTCGAACGTGGGCCCGTCACTTTCCAAACTGAGTACTCTACCGGTTATGATACGGCGGTTCCCCTCTCCAGTCTTCTTTATATACTTAAAACTGCTATTCACATATAACACTGCAGATCTTTTTGTATTTAATTAGAGGTTCTTTTCTAGCATTCATATCCAATTGGGTATGACTTTCTTCAGGTATGGCCGTCAATCAATCTTACATTTTCTCATACTAAAAAAAAAAAGCATATAATTTTTATAAGTACACCTCATCTTTTGCCAATGCAGGCTTACATACATATACAATGGCTGCAGCCACCTTTGTAATGGGGTTGGCCGAGTCAAAGAATTCATTCACCAAGGGTATGCTTAACCAATATCTTGATTGGAGAATCCAAAATAAGCTAACAATTTTTATTGTATATTCCATTCCATTATGTTCTTCGTACTTGAGACCTTCTTAAGTTATAGTTTGTTCAAATTCTCGCTCCTATTTTTTATACAATATGTGTTATACTATCTATTGTTTGATATTTACTATACACATATCTGCTGCTGTTTTATTTTAAATGTAGGAGATACCTTGCTAATCACTGTGAAGTCATACAGCATCTATGACAACTAACCTCCAGAAAAGAACAAACGTACCTAGACCCCAACACTCTGATCATTCTATTTGACATAATTTAGTTTACTGGGTATAGGAGGGCATTTCGATGTGTGTTTGCCAAATGATAATTGAATAACCTTACATCAAAGTGGCTGCTAAGACTTTCAGTTCCCTACCATCTACACAGCTTCATAAAAATAACCAGAGATGTCTTGTAGTTACGTACTCATGACCCATGATTTTGAAGACAAGTGTTAGCGGAGATTCGGAGTCTCATATAAAAGATTTTTAGTTTTCATTTTCATGTTGTGGTTTGAAGGTTTTAACAAAAGCAACAATAGCGTATGAAAGGTAGGAGGACCAAGCTACAGCTTTCTCTTGGCGCCTATTTATTAAATATTATAAAAGTGTGGCAGCGCAGCGGTTAGAGCAATCAATTCTAGCAGTGACAAACATAGCTCAAGCCTGCCAAAGGGCATTGGCAAGGGCAACCAGCCATAATTCCCCAGCTAATACCTGTCAGTGTCCACATTAATTCAAATTGGAATTAAGATACTTACAACAATAAAAAAAACATTAACCAAACAGCATCAATTACGTTAAGAAAAGCTACTAAAAAATATGAATTTGAGTCATTTACGAGGTCCACACGACTTTTATACTTACAATGCACACAATTAAATCTAGTTCAACTAATTTGATTTTAAAATATACATTTACTGTGGCATTATTTTACATCAATATTCTGTTGCCTTACCCATTATGATATAACATTCATTTCTCTATTTGAAAAGTGATACACAAGCAGCATGGAAAAAATGAAGCAAAGGGCTTGACTATGTACTGGCTTTGTTATTATTCCCACTTTGACAGATAACCCTCCTTTGAATAATTTTCACTAACCACAGCACTCCTTAAGGAAATTTTTATTTCCGTACTGATTTTTCATCAATAAGGCCCGACCTAGCACAGTGAGTCACTAGAACATAGCCGGGAATTTTACATCCTGAACCAATATTACTTCCTCTGAAAACAGAGGAGCAGATCTGAAAGTACTGAACATCTACTTACTTAGCTATCTGTGTAGAAAAAGCAATATAATATTAAAATCAGTACAAGCTGTTTTAGCTACCAGCATAACATTTATAGCAAAGCTTGATAATCTAAATCATATCAGAGAAGAGTTTCTATTGAGCAAAAAATAAAAAGATAAACTGTCTGCATTTGATAAGGCATGGATCTTATATTATATAATAAAATTTGCATTTAAAGTACAGGTGTATAGAATACACATAAAAATTGCTTAACGCATTTGGATCACAAGCACTACACCTGAATTATAATTGAACAAGAAAAAGGATAGCTACTGTCCAAGAGAAATATATCTGTTAGCAAATAAACAGAGTCACAATGCCATGGTCTCTTCAGCAAGAGGCATAAATGGAAATTACTATTCACTTACAAATTTTTAGCTACACCTACCACACAATTATCAAAGATTATTATAAAATTTTTCGCTCAGTACATAAGTTTTATATGAGCTTCTCATTTTAAGAAGAATACTAGTGTGCTGCAAAAGGTACCAGCTATTCAAAGGACTACATTAAATGAAACATATAAGTCGTGTTTTCCATAATGAATGACACACTTACAAACTTCAGTAAATTTTATGAAACATTATATGCAGTTTTATTCAATTCAAACAGAGATTTGATACTCATTAACAGTATTCGGCATAACTGATAATAACTTAACATAAAGTACATTGTTAATACAACAGACTTAAAAAATTTAGTACTGCATTTACCTTACACCTATATCATATCAAATTTAGATGACTGGTCAATATCTTTTGAAGTAAACTAAAAATCTATGAGCACTGAAATTACATTCAAGACCCACTACTCTCAAATTAAAAAGTGTTACAATGAAGTATCACCTTTGATAAGGGGAATAGGAATATTAAGAGAACTAAAAATCCTGATTTCTCCAATTTTTATCAGGGTTAATAGATTCTATTTACTATCCAAAATATTCTCCTAATAAATATAGAATGAATATGCTATATAAAACAATTAAACACTTTCAACTTTTAAATCTGCCATCTGATTCCTTCCTCATGAATTGTAAAATTCAATTTTGTCCTCCTTTCATTATCAGCTATATCTACACAATACACGCATCTATCATCTAAAGTATATTTTGATGAAAGCTCACTGTGTGTGTTCTTTATCAATGATTTCCTGTTATCCTTCGTCTCTGGTTTATCAGTCTTCTTAAGTTCTATTCCTAACACCTGGCTTTCATTAAATGAGAATTTCACTCTGTGAGTAACTGCTTTTGCCCACTCTTTACCCATATACTCAAAGTCATTTACACTTTCCCCTGTCTCTTCTTCCTCAATAGGATTCATTTGCTTATTATAATTATCTTCCTTTGATTTCTTCCGGAATAAGGACTGTCTCGTAGCCACCAGTGTTACCTTGTATTTCCTTATGTAACTAATAAAAACTTCATATATATTGTTATAATACTGCTTTAGCTTAAACCAAGAATCTGATCTATATGAAAAATCATACCAATAAAATGCTGATATGCTGTCAATAATAACCAATGAAACATCTTTCTTGGCTGGCAGCAATTCATTGATAGAAAGTAACGTAACAGCAAACTGAGTACTGTCTGTACATCTTAAATAGCAAAATTTTTTCAGACACTGCTTAGTGAGTTTGGTTAACTCTCCTTTGATGCACTGACTACCAGACTGTAAGAAGGATTTGACACTCTCGTGATTAGAAATTAATTCCTGTTCATTACCACTCACACATTTTCCTTTCAAGGCACTCTTACTTTTTCTAAGAATGTTACTTGCTTTCTTCTGCATGACATTTTCAAGTTGCAGTATACTAAAATGGCAATCAGTATCAACGAATATCACACCGCTCTCACAGCCTCCGATGTGAACACCTTTCCAGTGCTTGGGTAAAAGTGCTGATGCCATTAAATGAAGACAAAATGCAGACTTCCCACATCCTGGTTTGCCACTTAATTCAATTACATCTCCTAGCTGAGGTCCTTTAGGAAGAAAATAGGAATCAATTCCTAAAAGACTTGGTCTGGTTTCAAGTCTAGCCAGTAAGGACAAGCCACTTTCACTTTCTATGATCTTTTTCTTAGGAGCTGACCCTGATAAAAATATATAAATACAGTAAATAAGTAAAAAAAAAAAAAATAAAATAAATAAAAAAAATATATATATATATATATATATATATATATATATATATATATATATATATATATATATATATATATATATATATATATATATATATATATATATATATATCTGTGTGTGTTTGTGTGTACATTGCAATCCTGTACCTCGGTGTATGTCACTTCAATTATGTCTTTTTCAACTTTATGTTGGTTTTCACTCAATTTTATCTTTACAATAATGATAAAAAAAAAAAAAAGACACTGAAAACACTGAGCTATCAAACGACGCTTACAGTGTTGTCGATGATAAGGGGTTACTGATGTGGGTTTCTGGGGGTCTTGGTGATTTTTAAAGGTTATATAGGAGATATTTGACTTAAGCATATTTGGTTTTCTTTACTTTCACATCAGATACATGTATATAGATACTGTATGCTGCTTTATTAGAAAGACGCTGAATATGTTCAGCTACCAAACTACGCTTACTTCATTATCAACAAAATGGAGTTCCTGCTCCTCACAAGGAATGAGAACCTGGGTTGGGCTGAGGTCATCAGAGTGATTACCTCATCTCTCCACACAACAAATGCAATAACACAAATTATTTTAGTCCGAGAGACTCTCACGATATCATTCCTCGAAGACTCCTTCAATCTCGAGATACTGAAACCAACTCAAGACACACAATATAGAACAGTGCACCGCACATAACCACATATGCCATGAACTCTTCATGCACTCCCCGAGAGCTACAGGGGGATGCCCAAAATCGGTAGTGATCTTCCTTTGCGACTCTGGGCTGTTCAGCAGTCAGCTTAGGGAATAGCAACAACAGGAGGTTTAGGTAATTTTTAAGGGTATTTTTAACTCAATTTAGTAAACTTAAAGGTATTAATATATTACAAATGTAAGGTAAGGTATTACTGTATATAGGCACTCCCCAACTTACGAACTACTGTAGTTAGGTTCCAGAAGTCTGTTCGTAAGTAGAATTGTTCGAAAGTTGTGTTGACGTAAAAAGAAAAGTACTGTACAACGCATATATATTCAGTACTGTACAGTACTGAATATATATATATATATATATATATATATATATATATATATATATATATATATATATATATATATATATATATATATATATATATATATATATATATATATATATATATATATATATATATATATATATATATATATATATATATATATATATATATATATATATATATATATATATATATATATATATATATATATATATATATATATATACTGTATATATATATATATATATATATATATATATATATATATATATATATATATATATATATATATATACATATATATATATATATATATATATATATATATATATATATATATATATATATATATATATATATATATATATATATATATATATATATATATATATATATATTCAAAAATCTCAACTAAGCTGCACTTCCATCAATAATTATGACTCTATATTTATATATTCAACACTAATGCTGTACAGACATACATGAACCATCAAAATCCAAGGATTATGTATTGAATTAGCAGCTGTGGTAAGTAAATATCAAAGGTATAATTATTAACCATTTACAATTTCTTTCCCTGTAAAACAGTTATTGGCATATTCTTCTTTAAAAATAACAGCAACTTACACTGGGCACCTGCATTTGAGCTTGAAACTGTAATGATTTGGTGATTAGATGACTCCATAGTGACATCTGCAAAATAAGTTAGGTAATGAGAATGAAGTAATTAATTTCCAAGAGTATTACTGCGCATACAGTATTAAAAATTTTCGGCAAGTTCAGTAACAATGTTAAATAAGTAATTACTTCAAAAATATGTGAATCTCAGAACCAAAGTCTTGGCTATCTTAACATCAAATCCTATAACATATGGAAATACCATGAAAGTCAAGGTATTTTCTGGTAATAACTTGAAATTATAACTGCTGCAAAACTTCCTAAAAGCTTCAATGGAATAAGAAAGATTAATATTGGATTAGAGTTGCATACATGTAAAGAGAGCATATCAGCATCTATTACTATAAAAAGTTCAGACTATACTTAAGTAAATTGTAGCTATTGGATTTCTAAATAGCAATATGAATAAATTTTATATAAATAAAATGAAACGTTGAATTTACATAATAAAAAAAATTCAATTCCAATTATAATAGTTCCTGAACAAATTAAGGACTATCTTATATGGGGAAATACTTATGACCACACTAGAATGACAGATCTATTCAAACACTCAATAATTTCAATTAATATAAAATATATGCATGAGTATTCTTAAAGAATATGTCTTCCACAATTATTCACAAGATATTTATCCAAAACAGGCCCTAAGATTAGAGTAGCATAAGCAAATTTCTCATTACAATTTCAATCAGCATGAGTTTTGTCTCTTAATACAATGCCCAGAAAAATAAAATCACGTAGAGAAACAAAGGCATATACTGTATTGGTCACTGATAAAGGGATGACAATCTGGAAAGAGTTGAATGTCTTAGTGCAAGGTATTCAGTCTTCATGACTTTATCACATTGCCCTCTAAATCAGGGGTTTTCAATCTTCTTCTCCCCACGTACCCTTATGGGTATTCTTTAAGTCAGTCTTGTACCCCTTTCCCTTGTGATAAGTGGAATAAAAATACACAGAAAACATTCCCTTGGGTATATTTGCAAATATTTATGTGAATTAACTACATAACCGTCTTCCATAACCAGTAAAGTGAGCACAAACAATTCCATTGAAAAAAAAAATCACAAATCTTTGACTGCAGCTGTGCAGTATAATTTTCATGGTTAAGGAAAGAGCTGAAAATACAAAACACTATGCTATCATTACATCTGCTGCAAAGGGAATGAGACAGATGGAACTGCTTTTCCTATACTAGTCTAGTCAGCCGAGGAGCAGTTTTAGCTTAACCACATCGAAGGTTGGCATCCGCATTCAGTTGAGAACTTAGTTTTGATTTTATGACCAGTAAGCTGGAAAACCCAGTATCACACAAATATATAGATGGGAAAAGTAACAGAGAGAGAAGAGGCTCCTCTGCGACATGTGGATATGACTTGCTTATCATACCCCCTAACGACCCGTGGGGAAGGGTGTACCCCCTGATAGACCCTCGTGTACTCCCTGGAGTATGCGTACTCCAGGTTGAAAACCCCTGCTCTAAATAAAGATTACTTGATATTGGGTATATGCTAAGTCAGAATTTAAATAAAAAAATTTAGTAATAATATTTTGCTAGCATTGGAAGAACTGCAGGCTGCATCTAGCCTTAATATCTTACTCATTTAAAATAAGTACAAAAAATGAAGATTAATGAGTAGCTTTTGCTGCATCATATGAAGTCTATATATAAACATGGATTTAATCCTCATTGTAAGGGGGGAATGACCGATTCAAACTACACGTCCATTCACCAAAATACACACGTACCATACCCTCTCATAATGCTCACTCATATACCTTAGTTCCCACAAATTTGCTACAAATCTTTCTCGTAATCTCACTCATTCTACAAATATATACATTCAGACATCAACTTACTATAGGTTTTGTCGGGAGATTTTCTACCAGAATCCCTTCATATGGCTTGATTCTTCACAAGCAGAATACAGTATACTTTAAGTTGGGGAATATGGAGGTGGAATTCTAGTCCCGGCCTCTGAAGAAAATAAAAAATAAATTCAAAGTAAGAGAAACAAATTCAAAGTAAGAGAAAACGAAAATGAAATATGGGAGGTGGAGGATTCACAACTCCTCCCTTAGGTAAAACCCACTCTAAAATAACATCAGCATAAAGAAGGCGGAGAAATATTTACTTCAACATGGTACTTTATTTGAAACTTGACATTATGATTTACAATACTTTTTGATGTGCTTCTTTAAATACTTGTGATATCAATTTCTGTTGGAAATCATTAGTTTTAGAAATCGACTTCCCTCCCCCATCAAATATTAAGAGAGAGTCAAGTGGGGTAAAATCACAAAACCTAGCAATTTTGAGGGATATGAAAATTAGAAATGAAAAAAAAACAAAACACACACTGGAAAGCTATTAAGACTCAATGGGGAGAACAAACTCCGCTTTCCTAACTGGGGGGGCTTCAACCCCCAGATCCACATTAACTAATCTAGTCCATTATAATATAATAGCAATAGCCACAAAGTTACTACTTCAACGGATTGAAGAGGGTGCTAAATTAAACAAATACTCGTAAATATTTACGATCAAAACCCCTGCGAGAAAAATGAAAATACTGATATCTGAGAAAATATCTAATACAACTAAAAACAACAATTTCAAATATCATTGCAAATCTTAATAGGGGTGAACTACGCTAACCGAACCTAGTAATATAAATGTCATTAGGTTCTTTCCTAAGGATGTACAAATGCATAAATACAAATCCATATTTTATGTGTCACAAGTATTTTCCATTATGGGGGTGGACAGAAACAGAGTGTATTTGGGGAATTAAGTCTGTCATTCCTAGGGCACCACGGTAGTCTCGACTGCTAATCTGTCTACCCAAATGCCATGAAAGGATTTCTCTTGCTTTTTTACTGGCTTTCAAAAGAAAATGTCAATCCGATATTGTCCTGAAGTCTGAAGCCCCATTTGGTAGCCCAAGCAGCTTCCAAATGGGATTGGGGATTAAAGGTATTGAAACATGACCTTGTATTTTGTCACCAAGTGGTATTATTCGTTTAAATTATCGCTATAACATGTTTCTGGTGAATTTATGTTCCGTTATTGATTATAATTATTACCAAGTAACTTGGGGCAATGGTACGTGGCCGGTAATAAAGTCACAGGAAAAACCTGAATGGCTAACTTAAGTTAGATAGCTTAGAATAGGTTACGTTAGACTTTGTGACCTTTTTTACCCGATTCGATATTCTAGATACTTACATATAAATGTATATACCTAAACGCCTTCACACGTTAGTGACTATATCTGGGCATCTAGTTCACATAACTACAAAATTTCCAAGCCATCAAAGGTGAAATATCCCTCTTCATCTTCCGGTATGTGCTTCCGCAGGGCGAAAAGCAATGCCTCCCTTCATTCGCCATAAACTCATTTCCTACGAAAATTATGAAGATCTTTGTTATTGTCCTCTTCACCAGCCTTTTCAACGAGTTCTCACAATAAAAACTGACCAATTCATCACTTACATATAAAGAAAAAAACACTTTATGATAATTAGATAGCAGCTTACATCAAAGTTTTGGGCATTATTAGTATTTTGCACATGAAGAGACCAATGGTCACTGAGCCTAATTGAGAAAAGGTGTTGGAAATAAGTGACCATGTAATGACGCTAGATTTTGATTACGAGTTTGCTGGATTTTTTTATTACGAGTTTACTTAACATTGTAGATGATAAAGATTCTCTGTTTAATTATAATTTGCTTTATTTACTTACATATATAATTTATGATAATGATACTAACTTTATTAATATTAATAGTGGTATGATTTAATAATGAATTTGAGCTTTGTATTTAGTCATAGCATTGGATTTATCGAAAGAACTTAAAGCCATCTCCACTGTCTATTTATCGTTCGTCGATAATATCAGTCAGCACTTCAAATGCCATAAGAATTGCCAAAGTTCTATAATGTGATAATGTATTACATTCTTTATCTTAATGATTTGCTTTATTTTTTATATATTTCATATAAATATAAAAACATGCACTTAAGCTACATAAACAAAACTACCATGTAAAACAACACTTGCTTATGTACTTAGAAATAAACTGTCTTGAAATATATTCAAGACACAAACCTTCCAAACATTGTTCAATATGTTCATTCATGTTATATTAATAAAGGAATACTAATAATAATAATGATGATCATTGTAATGTAAATCAGCATAGTTATTGTTAGGTATTAAATATTGCTTGCGCTTTTTGGCTTCTTTAATGCTTTTGTTTTGGCTTTGTACTAACGAGTTTGTGGCAGTATAATCTGTCGTTATGTTTATATGATAGAGGTGTACCGATAAGTCACGTGGTGCTGGGAGTAGGGAGGTGTTGCTGAGGGGATGGGGTGTGAAGGCTTTTTTGGTGGGTAAAAGAGAGAAGAGAGAGGATTAGTTGGGTTTGCTGGGTGGACTGCAGAAGGCTTGGAGAGAGCTGTGAAGATAGGGTTTGTGACTGATTTTATGCACCGAATATCAATGGAATTACAACAGTGGGCATGGACGATTTATTAGCTAGAGTCTTGACAATGGAGGAGGTAAAGAGGTAGTGGCGGTAGTTAGTTAAGGATTGACTGCAGTGGAAAATCAGCAAACCCTGTGACACCAGCGAGATATGCAGTGTCAAAAAGGAAGAGACATGTGGGTTCAGGGGCCGAAGTTTCACGTGTTAAGGTCTACACATGGAAAGGGAGTGCAAGGAGCTAAAACCAGACATCATCTACTACTGATGTGGAAAACTCGGACATATAGCTAACTGCTGTAATTAGGGAAACGACCATGGGGGGCTATTGCATCGGAAACTACCCCCTCAGTTCAAGAAAAGTGCTTCCAAGTATTTTGCCGGAGGTGGAAGTTTTGGTAGATGGAAGTGAGGCAAGAGCATTTGTGGATTATGGTTGTTTTACCAATGTAATGGCCGCCCGATTAGCTGGAAAGTGTTATGAGGGAGAGGAAAGGAGTTTGATGAATGTCGATGGAAGAGAAATTTGGTTTGAGGGAACTCAAGAAGTGGAGCTGATAGTATAGGGCATCTGATTATGAGTTAGGGACCT
>JAXCGZ010002277.1:32500-45000 GCA_037179515.1 Halocaridina rubra | reverse complement strand
GTAGTAGGTTGGCCCATGGCATCAAAAGCCAATTGCGATACTACAGCTGGAGGGTCTTGTAGACTTAAATAAGACTGTCAAGGACAGTTCGATGTTAAGGCTTCCTTCAGTTTCGGTTCTCTTTCTATGCCTACATCAACACCGAGTATTCATGGACATTCGTTACACATTTCTTATTATTCCTTCAAATCTGACAAGTCACAATACTCCCTATCTCTGTTTCTCTATATGTTTTCTTCGTGCCCAGGCCCCATGAGGGTAGATTTTTTTTTTGTCCCGTCCTGGGGTCACAATCATAAAAGAAAAAGAAAAAACTAACGTTAAAAGATATAACTGAGGAAGTACATTTATATATACAGAGAAATCTGAGTGAGATTTTGTATACTGCTCTCCTTGATGTTAAGAAAGTTCCCTGTCTAGTACAAATTTTCAAGAAAAATTCTCAGGAGACTGAAAAAGGCCAATTCCAGTAGATTACCGTAACACTATATGAATACGTACTGTTTGGGCTTAATTAATTGTTGCTGGATTTCAGATATTAAAAGGGATTTCTTGCACACCAAACAATCAGTCGCTGATCAGAGTTTTAAGTGGTGTTAAAATATTGCGACCTAGACAACGAGGCAGTGTGTAAAAAAAAAAAATCATCATCATATTTGAGAAGTTGGTATAACATAGCATACTATACAATCACAAAGTGCAGCATTACTCAACATCATATTGAATATGATTAAGTCATATATAGGAAGTAGAGGAAGGAGTTGTGCCATTAAAATTAAAAAGTTCTGAAATCGGTAACAAGTTTGAAGAGAACTAGATGAAAAAAAAAAATATTCACATTCCAAGGTAAAGTAAAGGGTCATCCGTACCACTCTAAATTCGATATTTTTCTTGTACTTACATATTGCCCTTATACAATTTTGAGCCTTTTTCATCAACATTTTGACATTGTTAATCAAAGCAAACTATTACATGCCAACCCTAAAGATCTTCCAATATTTTCATCTTAAGTCAGTGTTACTATATTAGAGAATTCAATTTCCCACACAAAACAAGAATGATGAACTATGTGAGAAACATCCAAGAAGTGGTCAGTGAAACACTGCAAACTGGCCAACTCACACCAGCCAGCTGTCAGAGAAAGGAAATTCTTTCATAAATAGAGCTTTGGGGAACATGATAGTATAAGATAAAATGCAATCAAATATAATTGAGAAAGAATATTACAGAACGAGTTCAGTGATATTCTTCTTCAGAGCATAAAGTGCATTAATTAGCCTATTAGACATGTCAGTGAACGGTAAAGAATCAATCGTTCTTTTGGACACACCAATAAAGCATTAATTCAGGATTTTCTTACATTACACTAAGCAGTGATGTCATTTACAGACGTTAAAACACCTGTGGCTCCAGTGATCTCGGTTTTTAATTGCGAGGATGTCTGCAACCTGTCGTGTTTACTAGTAACCTCTAGATCAAGACTTGATCTTTCCCGGAAACAAGAACAACAACGCGCTATAACTGTTTTTCTGTAGTCAGAATTTATACCAACAAAGATAAACGGATCGAGGGCAACTTGCAAGTAGAATATGTTGTGTATGGTTAGAAAAGGAAGAGCTTTGCCGCTGGCGACTCTCAGGAGATGACATAATATGTGTGGAACGTCAATGCAAAGGTTGACAGTGAATATAATAATAAGGGATATGGCGACATGATCCAGTGTATTATCAGTGCGATTGTTGTAGACTGACATCTTCTGCTTATGGCGCATCACCTGTGAAATTTAGATTAATGGAAAAAAAATTATATACAGAAAAACAAAAGAAATAATGGCAAAGAGAATAATTATCAGACAAAGCTGGTAATGAAATCTGCATGCAACTTATGATGTTCATGACACTGCTATCTAAATATTGGGAGTATATCATGTTTATAATCTTGTTTTATCAAAAACATTGGGACTGTAAGTTATGTTGAGAAACAGATAACTTGAGTACCACCTCACCGAGAAAATCATAAATGCATATACAGCCAAACCGCACACAGCTGGTCCTGATTGTGTGAAAGCGTGAAGTCTATTCGCTGTTTTATTATGGTGATGAAAATTGAGAGCGTCTTTATCCTGTAAACATACCAATCAAAACTTAAGATTTGACAGCTATATTTCAAAATAAATTTAGAATAAGCTTTGAATGATATTAAAAATTTATTGTATTATTTAGTTTCAAAATTATCGCATTATACACGTAGTTAAGCTCATGTGTTTGTGGAGCAATTCAAATATAAAATGAAATATTTTTCAAATGACTATAATGTAAGCACATGAGCTTATATCTAGAAAATTTATGATGAGACGATGATAATTTTTGTCCCATGGTAAACACTTGATTTTCATGTATGCTACGCAAGATAATAGACTTATAAATAGTTTTCTAATTTTGATCTATTCCATATATATAAATAGATAGATAGATAGATAGATAGATAGAGAGAGAGAGAGAGAGAGAGAGAGAGAGAGAGAGAGAGAGAGAGAGAGAGAGAGAGAGAGAGAGAGAGAGAGAGAGAGAGAGAGAGAGAGAGGAAGTTTATACTTTATTGTATCGTCTTATCATTAAGTAAAAAGAGGAGAGATGGGAACTTCGTATTAGAAAACAAACTTATATCTTAAGCGATTTAAGACACTAAAATTAATTCAGGTGATAATATTTTGCAATGCAAGAGTGCTTTTTTTATTGGTATCTGACGGTCTGAAAACTTAAGAGATGGAAGGACAAAATGAATCACCACATGGATAGTGGGTTGGTCATGGTACCAGCCGCCTGTTGAAAGACTACGACAGAAAGTATTACGGATTCAACTAGGACTGGTCCAGACAGCTCTGAGATGAGTCTTCTTTCAGGACGGTCCTTTCCTTATGCCTACATCTACACCGCATATTCTGGCGTATTTGTTACACATCTCTAGCTATCCCATTACATTTGAAAAGTCGCAAAATATTTGCTATATTTATGGAAGGTCCACAGCTTATGACCCACAGTACCCGGCATAGAGGGTACTAAGAATCTCGGGGGATCTTGTTGCCTTCACTACTGGACTGAGAGTAGATATGCCTAGTGGTAGTAATGATTCTGTCTTTAACCTTGCAGCTCCTTATAGATCTGCTTCTTTCACTCTTCACCTTTCTAACTTTCGTGGCCTGATCTTTAATCTTTTGGCTGTGGAACAGCACTTGAGTACTTCCCTCCCTAACCTCCTCCTCCTATCTGAAACCTAGCTGTCTAGTCATGCTTCCACTGACCTATTTTAAATCTTTCACTATTACCTGTATTCTCATTTTCATTCCAAAAGTGGGATCTGTGCCTAATGCAACACTAACACTCCAATTGCAAGGCCCATGGACCTTGAATCTCCTGACTTTGATGTTCTCTGGCTAAAAATCTATCTTTCAACTACCACTATATTCCTTTGCTTCAGCTACTGTTCTCCAAACCCCACAGACATTGTGCCATTCTTTGAATATCTGTCCTCTTGCCATGAGTCCTTGCCATTTACACACCCACATGCTGAAGTTCTCTATATTGGAAACTTCAATGTACACCACAGAGAGTAACTTAATTTTTATCACACTGATGTAGGAGGAATTGAGGCCCTTGCTTTCTCTATTGTTCAGGATCTGGAGCAAGTCATCAAACATCCTACTCGTGTTCCCGATCGACACGAACATGCAGTCAGCTCTCTTGACCTATTTCTTACTTCTAACCCATCAAGCTACTCTTATTCTGTGCTTTCCCCTCTTGGTAATTCTGACCAGTCTGTGATCTCAGTCTCTTCCAATATCGCTCCCTCTTTGCCAATCCCTCCTACTCAGTGCCGTCTTTGGCATTTTGAGTGTACCCAACGTGAAGATTTGTGTAACTTCCTCTTTGACTTCCCATGGGATGTCTACTTCTTTCAGTCCTGCAACCCTGATCAGGTAGGCCTAAAAGTTACCAAGATCATAACCTCGGGAATGGAGGCATACATCCCCTCCTCTACGTAAACTTTCTCTCCCCCTAAACCTTGGTACGACCATGCCGGCTCCATGGCTATTCAAGCCAGGAATCTGGCACACTAGTCTTACCAAGCCTCACCTTCTGATTTAACTCACTCTGTTTTTATTATAGCTAGGAATTGCTGTACTGCTTAGATTCATAGATCTAAGGCTTCCTTTATAAGGAATATGGATGACCTCAACTCCTTTCCCACTGACAAATGTTTCTGGTCCTCAGCCAAAAACTTCTCCAAAAACTTCTGCAACTCAAACTTTCCCCCTCTCATTCGTTCTGATGGTTCTATAGCTTGCTCTCCCACTGACAAAACCACTCTCTTTGGCTCTCATTTTTCTGCCAACTCTTCCGTAAAGGATTCCATTGCACCTGTCCCTCTATATTTACTCCTCTCTAATCCTGTGCCCTACCTTATCCTTTCATCACGAAAAGTTCTTAAGGTACTTTGCTCGTTAAAAATGAACAAGGCATCTGGTCCCGATGGTATCCCTGCAAGGATCCTTAAGAAGTGTGCAGACGAACTGGCTCCCGTGCTTTGCCGTCTTTTTTGCCTCATCCTGACAACCAGTATCTATCCTTCATCTTGTAAGCATGCTCTAGTTCAACTTGCTCTTAAGAAGGGTGACCGCTCTCTTCCTTCAAACTACCGACCTATTGCCAAAACCTCTTCTATTGCTAAGGTTTTCAAAACTTTGCTAAATGCTCACTTCTTAAAACACCTTGAATCTAACTCACTTATCTCTGAGCACCAGTATGGCTTCCACAAGACAAGATCTACTAGTGACCTCCTGTCCTATCTTACTCATATATGATCATCTCTGAGGAAGTATGAGGAATTATTTGTCGTCGCCCTTGATATCTCTAGGGATTTTAACAGAGTGAGGCACAAGGCTCTGTTGACCATACTCCCTGCCTATGGCTCTACCCCTTTTCTCTGTTCTCTAATTTCCAATTTTCTTTCTGACCATTTTATATCCGTAGTTGTTGATGGTGCATCATCTAACCCATTCTCTGTTACCGGCGGTGTTCCACAGGGCTCTATTCTTTCACCTACTCTGTTCCTTCTTTTCATCAATGATCTTCTAAAATCCCCTTCTTCCTCTGTTCTTCAAGCCTTTGTGAACGATCCTTCCCTTCACTTTTCCTCTGTCTTTTTTTCACAAACTTCATCTGCTACTCGTAATCAGCCTCATATCACTATTTCTTCTACTTTCAACTCCGATTGCAGAAGGTATCTGAGTAGGGCACCCCAAATTTAGTAAATTCAATGACTCCAAGACACAGTTTCTGACTATCTCTTTTTCATCTTCTCCTCCTGATAGCACTATTGTCTTCGAAACTAACGAAATTTACCCTCTTAATTCTATCAACATATTAAGAATCCACATAGCCTCAAATTTGTCTTGGAGAAGTCTAGTTACTTAGTTACTTAAAATCTATAAAGATGTTATCCCTCCCTGCTTAGAATACTGCTCAAACATCTGAGGTGTTTCTTGTTGCATCCCTTCCCCACTGTCAAGGCCACGTAACAGTCGCCAAGCGGCCTCGTCTGACAGGTACTGTGTGGAGATTTATAGCTCGCGGATTGGTTGGTGCAGCGACTGCTTCTTCCCATCTACTTCCAGACTCTGGAACTCTCTTCCTTCTTCTGTCTTTCCAAATTCGTATGACCTATCTTCCTTCAAAAAGTGGATCTATCATCATCTCAAGGCCTAATCCTCCATATCTCTAGATCCTCAGTGCTTCGAGTGTTTTTTCAGTCTGTCCTATTCCTTTGTGTATCATTACCTTTATTGCTGAGGGGAGTTTTTTGCCTGTTCCGGTGTCAAACTTATTAAAATATGTATAATTTTTTTAATGAGTGTAATGCCGAGACAGGCAAGAAAACTGCCCTCATCAATAAAGGCCCAGGCACGAAGAAAACATTAAGACAAAGGAAGAGAAAAAGGTTACGGACAAGGCAGACATGAGGTAATGATACACAAAGGAAAAGAACAGATTAGTACACAGAGAATGGTATACATAGTACTTACAATATAAACTGCAATGATAAACGGGATAAGGGCATACAATGCTGAAATGGTTTCCATGAGGATAATGTTTTTCGTCTGCAGTATTTTCTTGAACGTTTTTGGCCAACATATGCCAAGGAGTCTGTATGGGTGGAATAGACTTAATGTATACAAAATATCATAAGGACAATATTGGCGTAATTGATGAAGACCCTTCATTCTTTACTCTTCTCAGAATTGGTTAAGAATAAAGGTTAAATATGTAGGATATCAGGTTTTAAATCCCTAGTACTTACTATAATGAAAAGGATTTTTTTTTTCATTTTTTGAGAAAACTCAGTGCTTTTTAAAGTAGCTGAAAAATAAGATATAAAATAGGTTTCAAATATTTCACAAACTCTTCAACTAGTATGCTGTTTTACTTTAATATAAAACTATATTTAAAAATAATTTTAGAGTACAGACAAATTGCTACAGTATTTCAACTAAATAAGAGCACCTTGTAATAAAAAGAAAATCTTGTATATATAGTTCAATAAGATTGATTTTCCAATAGCAGCAGTCATATCTGACTAGTGCAGAAGCCAGAAAACTGAAGTTGTAATATCATTGGAACAAAATACAGAAAGACAAAGATTTAAAAAAAAAAAAAAGAGTCTGGCTTAACATACGAAAGAATTATTTCATTTATGGAACTGTAGATATCTGGCATGGGAAACCCAGTACAGGGATGGAATCTGAGGCTATAGAGGAATTTGATCAGGAAGTAGAAATTAATTATAAGACTGGAATAGTCCTACTGATTTTGACCACCACCATAAACCCTGAGATGAATCAGAGTAAAAGACACAAGCTGGAATCACAGGCTTAGGTCTCCTCCAGAAAGTTGTATGCAAGTATATATATTCATAACTCGATCAAATTGCACTGAATAACTGATAGAGAAACACTTTAAAAACACCTGTGTAGATTTTACCTCAAAGTGGCTGTGGTTGTGAAATGCAAGCGTGCAAAAAGCAATGCACTACAATGAACAAAATTGACGAGCAATTTGAATTTTTCGTTTACTGAAACACAGCAGATCCAATTGTTATACTCTGTATAGGTAGTAATAGGCAGTGTAAACACTGATACTATTAGCAATGTTGAAAAGTAAGCTCCTAGCTGGATCTTCATGGAGACGTCAGTCCCTTTACATGTCAGTAAAAAGTACAGACTAATTACACCCCCTGTGAAGAGAATAGAGAATAATCCTATTCAGAAACTTAAAAATGTTGGAGAAAAAAATAAATTTAAATCTCTGAACAACTTTTGAGGTGAAAGCAATTTCGGATTTATGTGAATCTTCAGACAATGTCTTGAAAAGAAGTGGTTCTTACCAAATACACCAAATATAGAACTGGTCCAATTGACTGCAGCATGGTAGAGTCCATACTCTTTAACATAGGGGTCCTCTGTACAATTCTTTCCAATAAGACTGAGGTTCTTTACACAGTTCTGCATACTGGCTATGTAGGGATAAGAAGAATGTTTCTAGATCTGTAAAAGTGCAAATAAGTTACGAGCTCTCGTCCATACTGGTCCTTTTTAATAAAAAGTATATAATGAAAATAGCAATGTAAGAGATTAGATTTGCTGATTGCCTGTCTTTCAGATAATTTTATGCTTGCTTTCATATATATATATATATATATATATATATATATATATATATATATATATATATATATATATATATATATATATATATATATATGTGTGTGTGTGTGTAGTGTGTGTGTGTGTGTGTGTGTGTGTGTGTGTGTGTGTGTGTGTGTGTGTGTGTGATTACCTAATTGTGCTTACGGGAAAGAGTCCAAAGCTCGTATCTTCCTGTCTCCTGATCGGTTCCATTTTGTACTTAGTGATACTTATCATACTTGTCCTTAAAACTATGGATTGAGTTAGCATGAACTACCTCCTCGCTTAGCCTATTCCAATTATCAACTACTATTACACTGAAAAAGTACTTCCTTGCATCCTGCAAAGAAGTTTTCTTACGAAGCTTCAAACTATGACCTCTAGTTTTAGAGCCAGCCATATCAAAATATCGATCCCTATCCACTATATCATAACCATGAAGGAAGTTATATACTGTCACCATATCCTTCCCTCAATCTTCTAGCTTCGAGTGATGGTAAGTCTAATTCCCTCAGCCTCTCATCATAACTGAGATTACGTATTTCTGGCACCAGTTTCGTGGCATGTCTTTGAACTTTTTCAAGCTTAGCTACGTGCTTTTTCAAGTGTGGATTCCAAAAGGGGGCTGCATATTCGAGTTTTGGCCTCACATAGGTTACATAAATATTTCTGAACATTTCCTTGTCTATGTGCCTGAAGGCTACCCTTACATTTGATAAGAAAGCATATGCTGCCCTTACTATGCCATATATATGTAGTTCTGGAGACAAATCTGCCAGTATGTTTACTCCTAGATCTCTCTCATGTTCTGTCTCTTGATGCTGTACTCCAGCCACCGAGTAGTCAAGCTTGGGCCTTCTTGCACTTGTACCCATTCTCATTACCTTACATTTTGAGGTATTTAATTTCATTAGCCACTTTTCTGACCACTCATGCAGACTATTTAGATCTTCCTGAAGTTCTCTACCATTGTTCTCGTTTCTTACTTTCTTCACAATCTTTGCATCATCTGTAAACATATTCATGAATGAATTTATGTGTGATTACCTAATTGTGATTACCTAATTGTGTTTACGGGAAAGAGCCCAAAGCTCGTATCTTCCCGTCTCCTCATCGGTTCCATTTTATACTTAGTGATACTTATCATACCTGTCCTTAAAACTATGGATTGAGATAGCATTAACTACCTCCTCGCTTAGCCAATTCCAATTATCAACTACTCTTACACTGAAAAAGTATTTCCTTACATCCTGCAAAGAAGTTTTCTTACCAAGCTTCAAACTATGACCTCTAGTGTGTGTGTGTGTGTGTGTGTGTGTGTGTGTGTGTGTGTGTGTGTGTGTGTGTGTGTGTGTGTGTGTGTGTGTGTGTGTGTGTGTGTGTGTGTGACTGAGACTTCTGCATTACACATACTAACTTAAGCATATTTAGGCCTAAACTAAAATATTAAAGTCTACCCAAATCATCTTTATAAAATCATCGGAGCTCTGAATTCCATCCCATGCAATCAAAGGTATTTTAAGATCTTTTTAATGAAGTAAGAAAAATATCCCAATTTCACCAAATATATGGATATATTTATGTTCTATGAATATTATCACTAACCTTAAATAAGTCAATGGCTAAATGTAAATGTAACCAATCTGCCTGGAGTGAATTACCACCTTGACTTATCTCAATGGAAACTGAAACTACATTTCTACCTCTCATCATTTTTTCTTATGAGAAGACGATATATGGGAGTGTAAACATCCTCTCCAAAATTATATATAGATATAGGAAGTAGATTAGAATTACAAGACGAGTTCTTTTTACCTTAAATAATACACGTTAAGGTCTCGGCATTACCGCGGGAAAAATAACATTGTCTTTCAGCATAAATGACCCAGACATACGCATGTAGCCTATGATTACATTGTTGTCTGTTACAAAAAAAAAAATACTTTCTAATTTGAGCTGTTCCACAAATATTAGCTCAGTTTAGAATGTAATGCTGTCACGAATAAACCAAGTACAAAACTTTATTTGGGCATCATTAGAATATTATAATTTGTTGTAAGAAATATCGAACCATTTTTTCCCTCCTATTATAACGATGGTTTTATCGTTATCATTGTTCTATAAGTAACAGTTTTTTTTATTTTATTTTTTAGAAAGAGTGGAAACAAGAGAATATAGTAGTTTTGGAATAATACACCGTCTATATTCGTTATCAAAGTAAGAGAGTTTTTTTTTCACTAGTTTGCTTCTTCTGGAGTAAATAAACTGACATATGCAGTAATTCATACTGATATCCTACTCTTGAATTTTATTGGATATCTGATTACCCCCATCATCATTTGTGTCAGGCAGTCTTTATGAGGCTAAGTTCCTTGATTTCTTAACATTTTGCCATATAATATTGATGTTTATAAGGTATATTCAGTGAACTGTGTTTTTCTAGAAGTCTATTGGATATCTGACTACCCCCATCATCATTTGTGTATGGCAGCCTTTATGAGGCTATGTTCCTTGATTTTCTAACATTTTTTCCCATATAATATTGATGCTTATAAGGTATATTCAGTGAACTGTGTTTTTCTAGGAGTCTATTGGATATCTGACAACCCCCATCATCATTTGTGTATGGCAGCCTTTATGAGGCTATTTTCCTTGATTTCCTAACATTTTTTTCCATATAATATTGATGTCTATAAGGTATTTTCAGTGAAATGTGTTTTTTCTAGCATAAGTATTTATTACGAAAATCGTTCCAAAACAAAGCAACAAAAAGCCAAAGCAATAATAAACGAAGTAAAAAGTATAAGTACGTAAATGAGCTTTACGTAACAGAATCATATACCTTATAGGCAAACCTAAACTTACTAAAGAATATTTTTTTGAGTTGCCTTATGTTTGTCTAGAGTAATTAATAATGACTAACATTGATTACAAAAATGAAAAGTTTATAGAAATAAGTAAATAAATAAATTTTTTCCTTATCACCTCTTTATTAGATGAGCTTTGATAAAAAAAAATAATTCTTCACTTTTTAAGTTACTCCGTCATTTAACCTTACAGCTTCCTGTAACCAGATACTATATTTTACCATCACTTCCTGTATTCTATAGAGTCTAATGAATATTATCCTGTATTCCTCTCTACCAAAGGTAACCGTCATTGTTTTTGCCTTTCTTTTAAAATCTTTTCTTATCCCTTCACATCTGACAAGTCATTAAACTCTCCATCTCTGTTTCTCTTTACTGTATGTATTCTTCGTGCCCAGGGCCGATGAGGGCTGTTTTATTTTATTATTTTTTGGCCCGTCCTGGTGTCACAATCATAAAAAAAAAATTTACTTATCAAGTCAGTGAATGCTTATAATAGTATCTGCACCAAAAAATACTCCAAGTTTCTCTATCACTTCTAAAACCTCAGCCCTACTATGTTCGTATCTCTCCTGCCATATTGACTTAAATTCGCATGCATTTGACATTATCACTGACTTCTCTTTATTAAGTCTCTCTCTGATCAAAGGGCTTGCTCTCTCAATCATAAATTTATTTGTTTTTATATGACTGCTCTCCTGTAATCAACTGTATCCACATATTAAAGTAAAACCTCCTACACTACCTCCTTAACTATCAATTTCTCTTCACAATATCTGAGACTGTTTTTGTATATACTCTTTTGGTCTATGTTCACCTCCTGAAACTCTCTTCTAAGCAGTTCAACATTTTCCTTTATCATGACATCATAAGCTGCTGTTTCTAATATAATGTATTAACAGTTAATTCACTTAAGCAATTACCCATGCTTTTGTTATAATTTTCTTATTTGGATATTCTACTCTACAGAACGTTCTTTTCTCCATCAAGTTTTTTTTCTTTCTATTATCTCTCTTTTTTTCTTTCCTCTTCTTATAATATCAATTATCCCTTCCAAATTTTCTGTATTTTCTTCAAGCATTATCTTTTTGCTCTATTTAATGTCTAACTTTTCTCTGGTTTCTCTTTCAATCATTCTCATTTTTTCATCCTTTTTACAATTTCTAAACAAATTTAAGCGTTTTTTTTTCTTTATTTACTTTATCATCGCAACTGTCTCTCTAACAGTTTCTCACTTACCCTTCCCCAGGCCTAGAGTGATAGGAATATAGATGGCATTCTAGTGGGCATGATAATCGGCATTCAATATAGACCCGGCCACGAGACAATACCAAGACGTAGGAAAAGAAAAAGGTTAAGGGCAAGGCAGAGATGAGGTAATGTTGCACAAAGGAAAACGACAGACAGAAAAAAACAGTCAAAGTACAGAGGACCCAAAGATATGGAGGACTAGGCTCTGAGATGACGATAGATCTGCTTTTTGAAGGATGAAAGGTCATAAGAATTAGGAGAGAAAGATACACAAGTTATGCCGATTGCCTGTCTTTCTACTGTTCCATCTTCTATTAAAGACATGTTAACACTCCCTTTTTTATATTTTTCGGATGGACTTGATCAGTTTAAGGACATGTTTCATACAGATTTAATTAAGATCACTGCTATTCGGCCGTTCAACAAAGTTAAGCAGCATTGGGTCTGGCCAGTACTTGGATTGGTGACCACCAGGGAAGACCAGATGCTGTTAGAGAATTAAGGGATCACCGTAGCAGAGTGGTAGAGTGCTCTACTTGGGAGGTGACGAACCCACGCACAAGCCTACTTCCGGCGTTAGGGAGGACATCCAGCCCTAATTCCCCAGCTTCAATCCGTCTGTGTCCACTCCCAAATGGGGACCA
>JAXCGZ010002277.1:25000-30000 GCA_037179515.1 Halocaridina rubra | reverse complement strand
AGACACACCCAGTCTGTGTCCAACCTCATAACTGGTATTATTACTGCCACATAAAATATAAACACATTGTCAGATGGATTAATTACATCATGTGATCCAGGGATTTCTTTGATAAATTTTCCACAGCATTACTGACTTTACTCTCCTATATATACCTGGGCAAACTGATGCTACTCTTCAGTGCTCCAGAATTGCTGGACGAATGCATACAGCTACGCCCTGCTAATAGAAATAATCGGTACTACAGTCACGGCTATTTCCAAGTACACTACTGTTACATGTTAATCATTTCTTAGTATTGCAAAGTCAATGTTTCATACAGCTACAGTTGAACTGCTCCTTCTTTCATCATATAACAGGAAACAGGAATAAATGGGAAGAGAAATTATCACATATAACTAGATTTGATAAAAATTATAGACAAGAGACCGGCAAAGGAGGAAAAGACAGATATAAACAAGTTATATATTATTCATATATTCCTAACCTTGATTCCGTCGTATTTATAGGACTATATTCATATTATTGTGATGTTTCAACTCAGGGCTGTATTTTAAGATTACAGACAGTCAAACTCATAACATGAATTAACTTGGACCTCAACATTTACACTAGAGTTAGATCAAAGCTGGACAATTAATGAAGCTGTAGTGTAATTTGCAGTCATTGTCACTGAAACAATGAAGTTTCTTAAAAGATTAGATTAGGTTAGGTCACGTTAAGTTAGATATAAGATTGAAGGAGACTTGTAGGAAAGTCCTACCTAAGAACAAAAAGCAACGTCCACTTCACATTATAACATTAATAACATAATATTAACCTTTATCTGTGACAAGTTCATCTGTAAAAAAAATAATAATAATAATAAATATTATATATATATATATATATATATATATATATATATATATATATATATATATATATATATATATATATATATATATATATATATATATATATATATATATAATATAGTTTAGTTGACAATTAGGCTGCTAATTAAATCATGGCAGTACTTAATATACTAATATAGAATTGCTATGGATATCAAATAGAACATATATTTCCATTTTTTACAAGAAATAAAACATAATTGTTTTGAATACTGGTCCAGAACTGCATCCTGACTCGCTCAGAAGTGCCACGGTGTTGTGACATTTAATTTATGAATATACTTTTGAACACTTGATAATATCAAAAAGAAAGCACGACAAATAACAAAGACAGAATGACAATATAGATAACTTTAAATGTTTTTCTTTACTATAAGCACATGTAGCGATCTATCTTGGATCTCTCAAGTAAATCTACCTGTAGGGTGTCCACAAAGTCTGGGTACATAGGAAATTTTACTATGCAGACCTATTCAATCGAGTTCACCTGAATTTTGTAAAGCGCATCAAATTATGCATTGAAAATGATGGAAATCATATTGAAAATATTATTTATTAACATTAGATTTAAATAAAATTGTTTTGTTTTAAAAGTATGTGTTAATCTCCTGTGTACCCAGACTTCGTCTGGGTACACAGGAGATTAACACATACTTTTAAAACAAAACAAGTTTATTTAAATATAATGTTAATAAATAATATTTTCAATATGATTTCCATCATTTTCAATGCATAATTTGATGCGCTTTACAAAATTCAGGTGAACTCGATTGAATAGGTCTGCATAGTAAAATTTCCTATGTAACCAGACTTTGTGGACACCCTGTATATTGAGGGTCTATCGAACCCAAAAACTCAAACGGAACTGTTTCTAAATCTACAATAAAAGTATTACATATTAGAAGTATAATTACTTCCAGTGCATCCAGCACTTACAGGCTCCGTTTGCATGGATAATTTCATAGAATTCCGGTGATGTGCAACCTCTTCATCACGGTCTGAACATTTGGAATGACACGAGCGGAAGCCTCCAGCAACTGCTCTTCTGTGGTCAGAATTCATACCCATGAAGATAAGAGGATCAATTGCAAGTTGTAGATGGAAAATGTTGTGTACGGTGTAGTAAGCAGCGTCTCTGGCGTGCAGGAGATGTGATAAAAAGTGTGGAGCATTTAAGAACGAGTTGACAATGAAGATGATTCCAAGAGTCCGGGTGATGTTATCCACGGTCACATCAGTGGAATTGTTGTAGCGTGACATTAACTGCCTGTGGCGAATCAACTGTAATATGGATAGTGATTAATATATATATATATATATATATATATATATATATATATATATATATATATATATATATATATATATATATATATATATATATATATATATATATATACATTGTGAATGTGACATCAGGACGGGCCAAAAAAATTACTCTCATTGGGACTGGGCTCGAAGAATAAATAGAGAGAAACAGAGATGGGGAGTTTTGTGACTTGTCAGATGTGAGGGGATAATAAGAGATGTGTTGATGCAGGTATAGACAGAGAAGCAAAAGAAAAAAAAAAGAACAGTTGGAACACTTAACTGGTGCCTCAAGTACTCACAACTTCATGTGTTAATATTAAGGGGGGTTTACACGGTCAAACGGTTCGTCGAACGCGGTTCGACAGACAAGTGTTTGAAGTGATGTTAGAACGTGTGAACGGGGTATTTGGTGTCGAACACGTTTGTCAAACGTGTTCGACATCTAGCCCTTTCTCTGTTTCCAGTGGTGGTCCACAGGGCTCTGTTCTTTCACCTACTCTCTTCCTTCTCTTCATCAATGATCTTCTACAATCCCCATCTTCCTCTCTTCTTCATGCCTTTGCCGATGATTCTACCTTTCACTTTTCCTCTGCCTTTTCTTCACAACCTTCATCTGTTACTCGTAATCAATCTCGTATCACTCTTTCTTCTACTCTTAACTCCGATTTGCAGAGAGTATCTGAATGGGGTACTCAAAATTTAGTTAAATTCAATGCCTCCAAGACACAGTTTCTGGCTATCTCTTCATCTTCTTCTCCTCCTGATAACCCTATTGTTATCGAAACTAATGAAATTTACCCTCTTAACTCTATCAATATATTAGGAATCCATATAGCCTCTAACTTGTCTTGGAGGAATCACATAATCCAAATTTCTAAATCTTCATCCAAAAAATTGGGGTTTTTGTTTCGTTTTCGTTATTACTTTTCCTCATTGCAGTTACTTAAAATTTATAAAGGTCTTATCCGCCCCTGCTTAGAATACTGCTCACACATCTGGGGTGCTTCTTCCTTTACTTATCTTCTTGATAGGGTTCAATCTAAGGCAGTCAGACTCATTAATGATCCTTCTCTTACTTCTAACCTGGATTCTCTCTCTCTTCGCCGTAAAGTATCTTCCCTTTCGCTTTTCTATCGCTACTACTTCCATTGCTGCTCTGATGAGTTGGCGAGTTGCATCCCTCCTCCACTGCCGAGGCCGCGTAACACTCGCCAAGCGGCCTCATCTCACAGGTACTGTGTGGAGATTTGTAGCTCGCGGATTGGTCGGTGCAGCGACTGCTTCTTCCCATCTACCTCCAGACTCTGGAACTCTCTTCCTCCTTCTGTCTTTCCTAATTCTTATGACCTTTCATCCTTGAAAAAGCAGATCTATCGTCATCTCAGAGCCTAGTCCTCCATATCTCTGGGTCCTCTTTACTTTGACTGTTTTTTTTCTGTCTGTCGTTTTCCTTTGTGTGACATTACCTCATCTCTGCCTTGCCCTTAACCTTTTTCTTTTCCTTCGTCTTGGTATTTTCTCGTGCCCGGGCCTTTGTTGATGAGGGCAATTTCTGCCTGTCCCGTGTCACACTCTTAAAAAAAAAAAAATACCCCGTTCACACGTTCGAACATCACTTCAAACATTTGTCTGTGGAACCGCGTTCGACGAACCGTTTGACAGTGTAAACCCCTCTTTACTTTTACTCACACTTACGTTAATACTCTGCAATACGGATGATGCTTATGATATTTGCCTTCTGTAAGCCATGAAGTTACATACGAATGCAAGTTGTTTAATCGCTTTGTAAGTATACTTAACAAATATATCACTGTAATTAGCCTATGTCACTTCCTTACCGAGTATATCATTAGGACATAGGCAATTGAGGCGATTAATTCTGGAATTAAATATACGACTCCATGAACGATATTGGAATGCACATCATCATCCGATTTCGCAATTCCAAAAGAGAGAGCATCCATATCCTGGAAATATATCAGAATTATCACAATTAAGAGTTAACAAATATATTAGTTATTGAACTCAGGATTATCTGTTATGAATTAGTCATAACTGATAATTGTTAATATTAATAATTCGGTATATGATTCACAATGGGCCTGTTCGTTATTAATTAATAGGTTGAGAGATGCAAGAAATTAGATGTACCATATTTTTGTTTATGTCTTATGTTCCACAACTAATCCCCATTTGAGGGTGGACACAGATGAATTGAAGCCGGGGAAGTAAGGTGAATGGCCTTCCTAGCATCCGCCGTGGTTCAAACATGGGCTTGTCAACTCCCGAATAGAACACTAGACCACTGCAGCTGTTCCCTTACATCCAACAACATCTGGCTTTCCTCTGTGGACACCCATCTAAGTACTGACCGGACCCAACGGGCCTTAACCTCACTGATCGAACGAAAAGCGGCGTACCCACCATGCTATGGCCGTTGGTAAAATATAGTATATCTCATACATTCATTTTTTTTTCGATAGGTTGCATACCTTTTGAAGATGTGTCTGTCACTTACATAATAACGTGCCAGAATGCAAGGCACTGTAGCGTACAATGCAAACAAGATTTCGGAGGCCACGATGAACTTTACTTGGGCAATGGTCTTGAATTTCTCTGGCCAACGCACAGCAACTAGCCTGTGTGGGTGAGACAGGCCTTTATGGAATAAACAATATCATATTAATAGTGTATATATATATGTATAGTATATATATATATATATATATATATATATATATATATATATATATATATATATATATATATTATATATATATATATATATACACA
>JAXCGZ010002277.1:5000-17500 GCA_037179515.1 Halocaridina rubra | reverse complement strand
AATTATAATAAATAAGGAAATAATTTAAATAATGTATAAGTTTCTCGTGTCTATTGCGTGAGCATTATTGCGGTGGGGGACCTGTGGAGGAACTGAGGGGAGTTGTTGAGGAGATGGGGGTTGTCCGGGGGGAGGGAGGGAAGCGTGAGGAAGAATGGAAGGAAGAAAAGGACAGAAGTGGACTTTACCTATTCACGAGTCACGCCAACCCATGTGGGTTAGTCAGTCGATAGGATTCGAGGGGAAAGGAAGTTTCTGTGCGAAGTGAGGTTAGGCGAAGGTGTGTAAGATATCTTGATGTTGTGTTCGGATTAAGATACACATATGTGTGTTCTATATAGTATACTGATAATCTATAGCGTAACTTAATACGTACAGTCATCATCTAATTATTTTATTTGTATTTTATGAGTGACAAATAACATTTGCTTTGAAAATTATGAAGACTTCACTGACGTATGTTCGCGTATGATTGTATGAGTTTATGAAGACATTTATTTGTATCAAATCTAATTTTTTTTTCTTTTATAGCAATGCTTATATATATATATATATATATATATATATATATATATATATATATATATATATATATATTATATATATATATATATATATATATATATATATTATATATATATATATATATATATATATATATATATATATATATATATATATATATATATATATATATATATATATATATATATATATATATATATATATATATATATATATATATATATATATATATATATATACATATAGTAATCATTTTTATTAATTTTATGCTTTGGGTCGACCTAACCCTTTATTATTTGTTAATCTTCATTAAGTAACCATAATTAAAAACGGAAAATGTTTACTTTCACACCCTAGTGAGAAAATGTAATATGATTTTTATTATTGGTTTAGATTTGCTTAGGTTAGTTCAGTCCCAGATAAGATACTATTTGATAAATGAAAAGATTATTTTTAGTGATGTTATATATATATATATATATATATATATATATATATATATATATATATATATATATATATATATATATATATATATATATATATATATATATATATATATATATATATTTTTTTTTTTTTTTTTTTTTTTTTTTTTTTTTTTTTCACTCAGTGAGGGTGTGAAAGTGTAAATTTGCTTCGTAACTCATACAACGTGTAATAAATTATAAAACGAAAATTAAAATAATAATGGAGACATTCTTTAACTTTTGGAAATTTTATTGGAAAACCTAATTTTTTGCTTGGAAACAACGTAGTCCCTCTTTGAAATCATAACTGAGGATTTTTTTTTTTTATAAAGGTTTCTATTATAGGATCTTGTATAGAATAGTAACCCTAGGGTACTCTAGGGTTATTCATATTTACAAGTCACCTAGGACTAACCTAACCTAACATCAAAATTTAACCTAACAAATTTACGGAGTTATTTAACTTTACCTAGGGTTCTGGGGGTCACACATCTTTAAAAAATCCTAAGTCTCTTTATTACATCTATCCACGCAGTACTTATCCATTACATATGGTACTTCCCCGCCCTCTTAGTATGCAAAATAACTATAAAAACATCACCAGAAGATACACTACCCCATAAAACCAGCTTTTTACTAAAATGACATACAAAATTACTCTCCAATATATTTGTAACAACCCCCCCCCTCAAAAAAAAGCATTGCAACTTCGCCACTTGGTTTCGGTTTTACGCCACGAACTCACTTTTTTACTAAGGGCTAGGACGGTTGCCTTCTTGCGAAGGACTAAAACAGCTTCTTATTAAAATGACATACAAAATTACTCTCCAATATATTTGTAACAATCCCCCAATAAGCATTGCAACTGGGCCACTAGTTACGTAATAAAAGGTTAGGCTTATCTGAGCTGTGCTACAGTGCATATACCTTTACCTACCTCTTTGTATTTAAATGTCATATCTGATTTCCAAGTATGAGACGTTCACTCGGCCGATTCTGGCCTTTTCACGCTTAAAATATCAATGGCCAGTCACTTGAGTAGGTCTTGGTAACAGAATATATTTAGGACAGTTGACGAGTTAGGTTTATATATATATATATATTATATATATATATATATATATATATATATATATATATATGCGGATGACTTTGTTCCGATTTCTTAAACAGTGTAAACCGAGGATACCATATTGTTAGTTAGCTAGACACACAAATGGATTTCATAAACGCACCTGACGCGGTTCTGTGTATGGCTAGGATCCCGTACGGGATCCTAGCCATACACAGAACCACGTCAGAAGCGTTTATGAAATCCATTTGCGTGCGTCTAGCTAACTAACAATATGGTATCCTAGGTTTACACTGTTTAAGAAATCGGGCCTTAGTGATGCATAGCAAGAGTAGGGGACAGGTTGAGGCAACTTTGGAGAGGTGGAGTATGCACAGAAGAAAAGGGGAATGAAATTTAACATAGGATAATGTGTTTATTCGGCATATTATGTTATGATAAATGCCAAAACTTATAACCCCGAACAGTCCACGTATGAGTCTAAAGGCAAATTGTGATAAATAAGTATAAGTGTTTCGCCATGCTGCTAAAGTAAGACGCCATATTGCCTCTATAAGTTTATTCCTAGCCCTCGTCAACTTCCTCTCATATACCCAGCCTATCCATGTTTGACTTATGGAAAGCCTAATAGAACAGGTGCTATGGATGGAGGCAAGCTGCAAGCGCGGTCATAGAAGCAATATGGAGCTTAGTGGCCAAACTGATTTACGAATGAACAGCTCAGTTTTTCAAGAATAGCATACAAATGGATAATAGTTATTGATTAACCTACTTTAAGTTTATTTATCATTCAGAGAAGCACTATGAAATTTTTTTTTATATTCGCTTAATGCAATGCTTGCAGTCGAAATTTGTATTGTATTACTATTATTATTATTATTATTATTATTATTATTATTATTATTATTAGTAGTAGTAGTAGTAGTAGTAGTAGTAGTAGTAGTAGTAGTAGTAGTAGTAGTAGTAGTAGTAGTAGTATAAATAACCATAATAGTAGCAGCAGCAGCAGCAGTAGTAGAAGTAGTAGCAGTAGCATTAGTAGTAATAGTAATAGAAGCATGGTATAGTTAGTAATGCATTGAGCACATTGGTGAATTATCAAATGTGTTCTAGGTTCTAGTCCAGGTCGAGGAAGAAATGTTGAATATATATATATATATATATATATATATATATATATATATATATATATATATATATATATATATATATATATATATATATATAATTAAAAACCATATTTAATTTTACTGATAGACTACAACTCACGAATCTTCAGTATCTGCGTATTAACGGTCTTTAATTAAAAAAAAATGTTGCTCTCAATTTTTAACTTTTTTTTTGTTTCATCCTAACAGACGACGCAAATGTCAACACAACCTATGGGGGAGTTACTACCGTATTGCCATCCATCGCTAGTGACCCAAACACGCTGACTATTTACCATCCATCGGTAGTGACCCATGCACACTAGTTCTCTACTAGCAAACCTCCTAGGGCCCTTCTGAAGCTAATCACCATGCATCGATAATGACCCAACCATACCGGTTACTCTACCAGAAACTGGTCTGGGTCCATGATATGGATAATTAGCATTCATCGCTTGTAACCCAATTATTCCAGTTACTCTACCAGCTACCGACTAGGTCTCCTTATAAGGTTACTCATCATTCATCGCTTGTGACCCAAGCAAGATTGTTTTTCCACCACTAACCATCCTGGGTCCCTGATTAGATTAATCGCCATCCAGTTTTAGTGACCCAAGCTCTTCGGTTACTATAACAGCAGCCATCCTGGGTCATTGATTAAGCTAAGCACCATCTATCATTAGTGACCCAAGCATGCCTGTTACTCTACCAGCACTCTTCTTGAGTCCCTTGTTAATCTAATCACCATGCTTTGCTAGTGACCCAAGCGCGCCTGCTAATCTACCCCCAAATTGCCTGACTCCCTCATTAACTAATCACCAAAATCGAACCAAAGAAAACATAAATAATCCGTCCAGAATAAAGTACAAATGAAATAAATATAACCAGTGAATAGATATATCTATATATCTCAATAAATATATTAAAGACATAGAAGGAAATGCTCATAAAAAATCATTAATAAGTGTACAGACAAAAGTTACAAGTAATATAGGCACTAAACATGTACTATTTACAAAGTACATAATTCCGTCCATGATAGAGTACATGTACAGTAGATTATTATATAGTAATTATTTTTAAGAAATTAGTAAATATATAAAACAGATACAAGTAAGTTAAGAATGTGTGAACAAAATAAATCTAGAAAAGGTGTGTAGACAAACTCTAGAAATAATCAAATCAGGTCAGCACAAGTAATCTAGAGGAAATTAATCGGCCATTATAAAGTACAAACAGTGTAAAAAAAATATGACAAATATTTCATTAAACTTAGTAAATATATAAAGTAAAAAAATAAACATGAATATCCCAAGAGTTCATTTTATAAGAAAAATAAATGTTTAGTCAAAACAAAAATTAATAGTAAATATATCAAAACGAGTACAAGAATATCCAAGAATTTATTGTGTAAAAATCTAGAAATGAATGCATATATAAAATTAATATCAATATGACTTTGAACTAGAATTTAGTGTATAGACTAAACTAAATTCTAGTACCAGTAGATTCAAGAATTTTGTGTGTAAGCAAAAACTAGCTTTTATAGTGTCATTAAAACTTATGATAATATAATAATGAAGTGCCTAAATAATATAGAACATTTTCCTAGTCAGTTGACTTTAAACTCAGATATGGCGAAGTCATCAGAGGGTAGAAATACAGGTCATATATCGAAATATTGGAATTATACTAAGCAAAAATATTTAGTCATCTTTGTCTGCCTCCTTTACATCATTGGAAGCACTGATGGTCTGAGGGTAAGTTATAAGTTGGTTATGTATATTTCATGAAGAATTATCAGTGTACTTGATTTAATTTGTTTATCGTAAATTTATTGATTTGTTGATAATTACCATCATCATTTATTTGTTATTATTATTATTATTATTATTATTATTATTATTATTATTATTATTATTATTATTATTATTATTATTATTATTATTATTATTATTATTATTATTTGTCTTTTCAGGTAGGAAGTGACAAATTTGTAGAGTTGGAGAAAGAGGACCTCAGGTTCCTGTTTGGAGACAAAGAAGGTGAGCTCTCTCTCTCTCTCTCTCTCTCTCTCTCTCTCTCTCTCTCTCTCTCTCTCTCTCTCTCTCTCTCTCTCTCTCTCTCTCTCTCTCTCTCTCTCTCTCTCTCTCTCTCTCTCTCTCTATGTATATATATATATATATATATATATATATATATATATATATATATATATATATATATATATATATATATATATATATATATATATATATATATATATATATATATATATATATATATATATATTATGTATGTATGTATGTATGTATGTGTGTGTGTGTGTGTGTGTATTTTTCACCTCTCTTTAATGCACTCTGCTCTGGTTGATAATTCCCATAAAATTAAAAAAAATAATATGCCCAATTCAATACAAAATTGTTAATTTCCATAAGAAAAATACTGTTTCCCAATTTTTATAGCCTCTAATATTACGTTTTCACAGTTATAACTTGTGAAAGATAGTAGCAAAAACTTAATACCTGTTAAATAACTGTAAAAGTTACATAAACTTTCAATGAAAATATGAAATTTTTCTCACATTTTAAATGTGAGAAGAAAAATAGTTACATTGACTCTCATTCAACTTTTTTTTTCTTTTTTTATCTTCCCTTCAGCGCCACCACATTCATTAATAAATATTCGAAGTCGTCCTCGAGAGAAGAGATCCTCTGAGACTCTGACAGAAGATCCAGGTCTTTTGGATGTGACCCTCGAAGACGAAGGAGAGCAGATCGAGTTTGAACTGCGCCCAAACAGTGCCTTATTGTCTCCGACCTTCGAACTGGTCGTTCGAGGAGACGATGGGGTCACGAGGGAAAGGGGCATCACTCGACCTGCTTGCGTTTTCATGGGCATTGCCAAAGGTCGGCCGGAAACAACAGCCGCTCTCTCCAACTGCGACGGAAAAGGTTTTGTGAGTGTTACATATATACTCATATATTTATCTTTGTTAACTCTGTTTGGAATTTGGCCCGATTCCTTAAACAGTGTAAACCTAGGATACCATATTGTTAGTTAGCTAGACACACATAAAAGGATTTCATAAACGCACCTGACGCAGTTCTGTGTATGGCTAGTTTCCCGTTCGGGATCCTAGCCATACACAGAACCGCGTCAGATGCGTTTATGAAATCCATTTGTGTGTGTCTAGCTAACTAACAATATGGTATCCTAGGTTTACACTGTTTAAGAAACCAGGCCTTAGAAACTTTGCTCTCCAGCTGCAACGGGAGAGGTATTTTGAGGTTAGGGCCTCTTGAAGAATAAGGTTGGGGTAAAATTGAGCTTGGATTTTATCAACAACGACCAACTGAAAATTACGAACCTCAGTTTAAACCCAACTGAAGAATTACGAACTATAAGAATTTTAGTTCCCAATCCTTTATGAGCTTCGAGCTTTATATATTTCTTCAGAGGTTCTCCTTTGTCTGGGTTTTGTGATTATATATATATATATATATATATATATATATATATATATATATATATATATATATATATATATATATATATATATATATATATATATATATATATATATATATATATATATATATATATATATATATATATATATATATATATATATATATATATATATATATATATATATATATATATATATATATATATATATATATATATATATATATATATATATATATATATATATATATATATATATATATATATATATATATATATATATATATATATATATATATATATATATATATATATATATATATATATATATATTATATATATATATGTGTGTGTGTGTGTGTGTGTGTGTGTGATTACCTAATTGTGATTACCTAATTGTGTTTACGGGAAAGAGCCCAAAGCTCGTATCTTCCCGTCTCCTCATCGGTTCCATTTTTAGACTTAGTGATACTTATCGTACCTGTCCTTAAAACTATGGATTGAGATAGCATTAACTACCTCCTCGCTTAGCCAATTCCAATTATCAACTACTCTTACACTGAAAAAGTATTTCCTTACATCCTGCAAACAAGTTTTCTTACCAAGCTTCAAACTATGACCTCTAGTTCTAGAGCCAGCCATATCGAAATATCGATCCCTATCCACTCTATCATAACCATGAAGGAATTTAAAGACTGTCACCATATCCCCCCTTACTCTTCTAGCTTCGAGTGATGGCAAGTCTAATTCCCTCAGCCTCTCATCATAACCGAGATTGCATATTTCTGGCACCAGTTTCGTGGCATGTCTTTGAACTTTTTCAAGCTTAGCTATGTGCTTTTTCAAGTGCGGATTCCAAAAGGGGGCTGCATATTCGAGTTTTGGCCTCACATAGGTTACATAAATATTTCTGAACATTTCCTTGTCCATGTGCCTGAAGGCTACCCTTACATTTGATAAGAATGCATATGCTGCCCTTACTACGCCATTTATATGTATTTCTGGAGACAAATCTGCCAGTATGTTTACTCCTAGATCTCTCTCATTTTCTGTCTCTTGAAGTTGTACTCCAGCCACCGAGTAGTCAAGCTTGGGCCTTCTTGCACTTGTACCCATTCTCATTATCTTACATTTTGAGGTATTGAATTTCATTAGCCACTTTTCCGACCACTCATGCAGATTATTTAGATCCTCCTGAAGTTCTCTACCATTGTTCTCGTTTTTTACTTTCTTCACAATCTTTGCATCATCTGCAAACATATTCATGAATGAATTTACAGACTCTGGTAGGTCATTTACATATACAAGGAACAAAAGTGGCCCTAAAGCTGAACCCTGTGGAACTCCACTACTAAGTCTTCTCCATTCAGACACTGAGTGTCTTACTCTAACCCTCTGTTCCCTTCCTTCTAAGTAAGTTTTTATCCATTCCAAGACATTTCCACCTATTCTAGCCATTGATTGCAGCTTCCTAATAAGTCTCCCATGTGGAGCAGTGTCAAACGCTTTCTGGCAGTCTAGGAATATGCAATTTGCCCAGCCCTCTCTATCCTGCAAGATTTGGCTTACCTCATCATAAAATTCTAATAAGTTTGTTACTGTTGATCTTCCTTCTCTGAAGCCATGTTGCCTCACTGACAAAAAGTTGAAGGATTCCAAGTGAAGAGAGATATGTTTCCTTAGTAGTTTCTCCATAACTTTGCAAACTATGCTGGTCAAGGAAACTGGTCTATGGTTCAGAGCCGTATCCCTCCTTCCCTTTTTGAAGATAGGTATCACATTTGCTTGTTTCCAGCATCTTGGAATCTCCCCCGACTCCAGTGACTCCTTAAATATGATACTTAGTGCCACTGATATTGTGTTTGCGCATTTCTTAAGCACATGAGGGGATATGTCATCAGGACCTGTAGCTTTATGAACATCTAATTCCATCAGCGCTTTGCATACCTCTGTGGCTGTAAGGTTGATGTTCTCTAATACCGGCCCTTGAGCTTCTATCACTGCAATCTGAGGGGGTGGGGTATTTTCTACTGTAAATACTGACTGAAACTCCTTGTTCAATTCTTTGCAGATCTCTTCGTCCGTCTCAGTGATGCTTCCATCCGCTCTCTTTAGCCTTAAAACCTGTTCTTTTACCTTCAGTTTTCCTCTGATAAAGCTGTGGAAAAGCTTGGGATTTTCTTTAGCCTTCCTGGTGATGTCCCTCTCATAATCTCTCTCTGCCTCTCTCCTTTTACTTAGGTAGTCATTTCTTGCTCTTTTGTAGGTTTGCCAGGCATTTATGTTTTTTCTCCTCCTATACCTTTTCCAGCATTTGTCTCTCCACTCCTTAGCTCTTTTACACCCATTATCGAACCATTTCTCTCTGGCATGAATTACACCTACTTTGGTGACAGGTATGCAGCAATCTACTATCTTCCCATATTTCTCACAAAAGATGTCATACATTTCTTGTACAGATTTGTTGTAAAATAAGGTTCTCCAGTCAATAACTGCAAAAAGCTCATTCATTTTGATGTAATCTCCTTTCGGATAGTTCCTCCTCATGTCCTCAGTGCCTCTACTCTCAGGAAGAATGTCTTCAATGATATACTCCATCAACAACACACAGTGGTCACTCTTTCCAATTGGTGGTTCATACTCAATATTTTCAATATCCAACACATTATCTGTGAACACTAGATCAAGTAGTGATGGCTCATCCCCACCCCTGGCTCTTGTTGGTTCCATTACATGTTGGTGTAGGAAATTCCCTTGTACGCAATCTAGGAATCTTGCCCCAAATGAGTCCTCACCACTGTGTGGGTCAAGATTTATCCAATCTATCTCTTTATGATTAAAGTCTCCCATAATCAAAATCCTACATTTTTTCTCCCGTGCCATGTTAACAACTGAGTTTATGACTTCAATAGTACCTATATGACTTTCCTCATAAATTTCAAGCCTATTTTGGTTCCTTGGTGGGTTGTATACAACAGTTATTATAATGCTCTCTGACCCAGTATTTATGCGAGCAACAAGAAATTCCCTGAACTCACTTTCTATAGCCAAGTTTATTTCTTCAACTTGAATCCTCTCACTTATGAGCAGTGCTATCCCTCCACCAGTCCTCTCAGATCTTTCGACCCTTAGTATTCTGAAGCCCTTAGGAAAAACTGTGACACTGTTTATGTCCTCACTCAACTTAGTCTCTGTAATTGCTACTATATCTGCCTTACTGTTGTGGATCCTATCTTTTAATTCTACTGCCTTACCAGCTAATCCATCAGCATTTGTGTATAACAATCTTAATGAGGCCCCATCCCCTGATCTTCTGTCATTATCTTCTTTATCTCC
This sequence comes from Halocaridina rubra, assembly GCA_037179515.1. Taxonomy (NCBI): domain Eukaryota; kingdom Metazoa; phylum Arthropoda; class Malacostraca; order Decapoda; family Atyidae; genus Halocaridina; species Halocaridina rubra. The sequence goes on along the minus strand of JAXCGZ010002277.1, from coordinate 7,478 downwards.
CCTTTGTCTGGAAGTATTCTGTAACGAAAATTTTTCTTCTCTTCTTCATTTCTTTCATCATTTAACCTTCTTGCCTCTTGCAACAAGTTTTTGATCTTTCCCATCTCTTCCTGTGTTCTGTATCGTCTAATGAACACTTCTTTGCATTCTTGAAGGTCTTTTAGACTTTTTTTTCTCAACAATATTTCCCTACATGTTTCCCCTCTCTCAAAGGTTACTTTTGTTGGTCTCGGCTTTCCTTCCCTCGAATATTTACCTAGTTGGTGTATGTTTACAATATCCTCAGGACCACATACTACTCCAAGCTTTCTTATCAGGTCTACAACGCTAGCTTTATTTTCTTCAAGTCTCCCCTGCCATGTTGGCTCCTGGGATTCACTTATGCCTGAGATTACCACTGTCTTCTCCTTATCAAGTGCCTGTCTGATGAGTGGGTTTGCCCTTTCCATCACAACGTCTTTCATTTTTTCGATTACTGTCTCTTTATAGTCAACTGTTTGTATGTTTTCCAGTGCCACCACCTTTACAGCCTCTTTTACTGCCACATTTCCCTTTAGTGCATCAGCAAAGGACGTTTTCATGGCATCATTTTCCATATTCAGCTCCTGGAACTCTTTTCTGAACTGTTCAATGTTTTCCTTAATCTGGACATTCCAAGCAGCAATCTCGTCTCTCTCAGAAGAGAGCAGTGAACTAACATCTAATTCCTTTAAGTTGTCATTTAGCTGTTTGTTTTTATCTTCTTGTTTAGAAATTCTAGATTCTAGTTGACTCTTTTCCCCTTCCAGCTTCTTTATTCTTTTTTCTAGTTCCTTTCTCTCCTGCCTTTGTGCTTTATTTGCTTCCTCCAAAGATCTTATTTGTTCTCTGAGTGTTTCATTCTCTTTCATTTCTCCATCCATATTCCGAATTTTATCATCAAGGCTTATAACCATTTCCTCTAACTTCTTGATTCTCTGTTTAAGTCCCCTGATGACTACCCCTTCTCCCGACCCATGGGTGGGAGAGGTTTGGGACAGAGATGGCTTCATTTTTATGTTCTCCCTCTCACAGAATATAGAAAGAAGACGAGAGAGAGGAAAAAAAAGAAAAGAGAAAAACTTCTAATTTAACTTCACACAGAATTTTTATATCTCCATATAAGTGCTATTTAGTGACTCAGTTTGTCTCCTTTCCGGTAACACACATCTTAACTTAAAAACTTGACCATGGTAATTTAAGTATAAAAAGAAAAAGAAAAACAAAAGTCAAACCTGAAGGAAAATTCGAATTTGTGTTTGAGGTGGCACCCACCTGTTTCTGTTATATATTCTTCCTAACTGATAAACTGACTTGCTAACCAAGATATGTTATCACGGGATTAGACTTTACATTTAACTCAATATATATACAAAATAACAAAATAGTAAAAGAGAAAGCTAAAAGAAAAGCAAAAAAAAATGAAGAAAATAAGACTGCTGTACTACTTGGCAACTTATCTCAGTACTGTTAACAGGTGGGTATTTGGTAATTTTTTTTTCTTTTATTATTCAATTTTTTCGTGTATCAAACTAACTAACTAGTTAATATAAATGGGAAGGATACTGATTTTAACAATATATAGAACCACAGGATCAGGTAAACGGCTTAAGAGCTTTCCCCAGTTTACACAAAAAATTAGGTAATGTGATGTGATGGCTCCACCTCTGGCAACTCTTCTAGATTTCCCTCAAGGCAGAACTGGACGGCAATTTCTCTCTCTTCTTCACGAAAAAGTTCTCAATTATTTTCCTTTAATATGAACAGTCTCGTCTTACAACAAATATAAGTTTTTGAACTTACAATACTCTGCAGGATTTCAGATTTATGGAAATTATGGTAAAGTTTGCCACTAAGCACTTAGTCACTCGAAACAGTTAAAAATTTAAGAGGAGCAATTCCGTGTGTCACTGAACGCGCGGTGTGTATGTGTGTGTGTGTGTGTGTGTGTGTGTGATTACCTAACTGAAGAATTACGAACTATAAGAATTTTAGTTCCCAATCCTTTATGAGCTTCGAACTTTATATATTTCTTCAAAGGTTCTCCTTTGTCTGGGTTTTGTGATTATATATATATATATATATATATATATATATATATATATATATATATATATATATATATATATATATATATATATATATATATATATATATATATTATATATATATATATATATATATATATATATATATATATATATATATATATATATATATATATGTGTGTGTGTGTGTGTGTGTGTGTGTGTGTGTGTGTGTGTGTATGTGTGTGTGTGTGATTACCTAATTGTGATTACCTAATTGTGTTTACGGGAAAGAGCCCAAAGCTCGTATCTTCCCGTCTCCTCATCGCCTCCATTTTATACTTAGTGATACTTATCATACCTGTCCTTAAAACTATGGATTGAGATAGCATTAACTACCTCCTCGCTTAGCCAATTCCAATTATCAACTACT
>JAXCGZ010002276.1:72500-75032 GCA_037179515.1 Halocaridina rubra | reverse complement strand
GAAAATAAGGTTGCTTATGCTATTTATGTTTTTGTATTCAAAATTTTGGACCATCATTATCCTAGCTGGCTATTTGATTTAAAAACAGTCAGGGATATAAGGGGAACCAACACAAGACAGAGCAGTGAGCTCTTTATTCAAACAAACAGAAGCAGGTTCAAAGATGATCACTATCAAAGGGCCAACACTCTGGAATAATATTCCAGAGCATCTTAAAAATGCATCCTCCTTCACAGCTTTCAAAGGCAAACTATATAGTTTTCTTTTGGACAAATAGTTGCTGCTCATTAAGAACTAATTATTCTCATTGTAAGGAAACAAATATGGAAATGATGCCGATAATAACGATCCTGTATCTAGTGGCATACTTACTACTTTATTATTAACATTATTGTTAACATTTTTATTACAGCATTATTATTTTCTATGAAAGCTACATTTAATTTAACTATATGTCTAACCCTCTTATTTATTAGTTTAATTACATGTCTACTTATAAGTTACTATTAATGTTGAATAACCATTGTACAAAATGGAAATAAATGTTTGTTTGTTTGTTTGTTTGTTTGTTTGTTTGTCTGTCATTAGTGTTTCCGTTTCCGTCACCTCTTCAATGTGAGGTCGTCCATGAAGCAGTCTAATTGTCTGTCTCAGTTTTTTACTGAATTAATTGTAGAAATGCAGTGAGGTCATGATTGTTTTTTTGTTCAGATTTCAAAGGCTCTTGCTGCTGCTGATGTCTTGCTCTGAAGTTGGTTTAATTGTTTACGATTATAATTTCTGTTGCATGTTACACGTTCTGGACATAGTGCTATTGCAAAAATTTAGTGCTTATGTTTTTTCTCTTATATTGATAATTTGGTATACTGCATTTTCTAGATAATTTTGCAATGGAAAGTAGTGAAGCTCAGTATTCCCCCATTACTTGTTATTACCTCATTTTTCTTATCCTGTAGAACTAGTTTCTCACTAATTGGACTATTTTTAACTCCTAAAAGAGTAAGGGAATAATAAATGATAAATTTTGAAAGGGAATGAAGTAGGGGAGTAATTGCTATAAAGAGTTGGAATCAACTACTACTAGTAACAATCTAGATATCCATTATTTCTGATCAATTCTTCGTAGCAATATCACAGTGCATTGTAAAAATGTATGTTCTTTTTATCAATATTTTCTTACATGAAGGAGGAATATGTTATTAATAATACACCAATTTACTCTAGTGCATGAAACTGTGTAGTTTATTTATTTTTTAACTTCCTCTCATATATTTCTCTCGAATCAGTTCCTTAAAACATGCTCGTCAGTCTATGAGTAGCATATAAAAAACATAAAAATAGTTTGTTATTGAACTCTACATTCCCATCTATCTATCAGTTTATCTGTTTCTCTATCTATCAATCTGTCAATATTTTGACATTGCTTATAATGGATTTTTGGAAATATGAGAGTGAGTGTTGACATCATGTGGGAGTTTACTGATATTGTTTATAATAATATTTTTACACTGCAGAAGTGGATGTAGAGATCATGAGATACTATACTGACACTCGACCTATTTCATACTTCTAATCCTTCAAGCTACTCACATTATTTGCTTTCCCCTCTTGGTATATCTGACCACTCTGTGATCTTAATTTCTTCTATTTTCGCTCTCCCTTCATCAATTCCTGTTACTCAGAGCCGTCCTTTGGCACTATGAGCATACCCAACATGAAAATTTGCAGAGCTTTCTGATCAGGTAGCCCTAAATGTTGCTGAGGTCATGATCAGGTAGCCCTAAATGTTGCTGAGGTCACAATCTCGTTATTGGAGACACCATCCCCACCTCTATGATAATCTTTTCTTCCCCCTAATCCTTGGTTTCACCGTGCCTGCTCCTTGGCTATTCAGGCCAGGGATCGGGCACACCAGTTGTACTAAGCCTCTCCTTCTTATTTAACTCGCTCTGCTTTTATTATGGCTACGAATCACTGTACTGTTCAGATTCAGAAGTCTAAAGCTCCCTTTATAAGAAGGAAAGTTGATGACCTTAACTCCTTCTCCCACTGATAAATGTTTCTGGACCTTAGCCAAAAACCTCTCCAAACACTTCTATAATTCAAGCTTACCCCCTTTTATTAGTTCTGATGGTTTTATAGCTTGCTCTCCCGCTGACAGAGCCACTATCTTTGGCTCTCATTTTTCTGCCAACTCTTCCGTAAACAATTCCAGTGCACCCTGCACCTCATTCTTTACGCCTTTCTAACCCTATGCCCTCCTGTGGCCTTTCTTCACGCAAATTTCATAAGGTTCTTCACTCGCTGAAGATGAACAAAACATCTCGACCCGATGGTATCCCTACAAGATTCCTTAAGGAGTTTGCATATGAACTGGCTCCTGTGCTTTTGCCGTTCTGTTTTGCCTCATTCTCTCAACCAATATCTATCCTTCATCTTGGAAGCATGCTCTAGTGCAACTTGTTCATAAGAAGGGTAGCTGCTCTATTCCTTCAAACTACCGACCTATTGCCCTAACTTCTTCTATTGCTA
>JAXCGZ010002276.1:62500-65000 GCA_037179515.1 Halocaridina rubra | reverse complement strand
GGTTTCTGTATGCTAATAAGGGCACTCGTGAGCGTGGTGTGAAGGAGGAGGAGAAGGTTAATGTATTCACCATATATCACGCAGAGCCCCTTTTGGACAGCTGTCAGGGTCGAGAATTATGATCTTCTTGCTATCAAATCTTTTCCCGTGTTTTCATAGTTACATAATTAAGTCGAGTTTCTAACAATCGTAGGAAGTTAAAATACTTGGAATTACACGAATGCGTGAGTTTATTCCAGTCAGTCCATTCATATACAAAGGTCCTTATTGAATAGGAAAATTAAAAACATTTGCTTTGATGAAATATCTGACTCGAAAAGAGAATTTGTGCTCTCTGTAATTTTGGAATATCAGTGGTTAAACTCATTAAGCCTTTCGACATGTCCCAAGTGTAAGTCCTAACAGTTTTTACTTGCTGGCTAGTACAGTGGTAACGAGCTGGCTTCGCATTCACGAGGTCGAAAGATCGGTTACCGTCCAAGACCGAGAGTTTAAGCTGTTTCCCAGGTACTGCTTTGGTTGGGCACCACAGTGGGGGGTTGGGGCTTGCCCCGGCTGACGAATACCCATTGTATAATGGAAAAGTTTTAAGTGTTAATATTAATAAGCAGTCGAATGGGGATGGACAGAGACGGGTTGATGCTGAGGAAGTGAGGCTTAATGCCTCTCTAACGCTCTCATAGTCGAGCATAAGAGGTAAATAAAATTAATCCTTTTACAAGTCTGATTGCATTGTAATATTTCATTCCCTAGCCTCAGTCCATATTGAGAGAGAGTTAAATAAATGCGTGTCCTTGTCATTGTAGAAAAGCTTCACTAATGGAAGGTGCCTTTAGTTATTCTGAAACTTCTGTAACTATTCCAGTTATCATTGCTTTAGGGCATTTGTGGTCAAGCTCTTTTTTTTATGATTGTGACACCAGGATGGGTCTTCAAATAATAAAATAAAACAGCCCTCATCGGGCCTGGGCACGAAAAATATATAAAGTAAAGAGAAACAGAGATGGAGAGTGTAATGACTTGTCAGATGTGAAGGGATAATAAAAGATGTGTAATGAATATCCAAGAATACTCAGTGTTGATATTGGCATAGAAAAAGAACCGTAACTGAAAGAAGACTTAACATCGAACTGTCCCGAACAGACGTACTTAAGTTCAAAAAACCTTCAGCTGTAGTATCACTAGACGGCGGACTCTAGTTCTGCAAGTCCTAGATTCGACTACCCAAAGTAGGAGGTAAAAATGGTACCATTTACATGCAAAATTCTAGTAACGAACCTTGGACCAGATTTATATGTGTGTGCCTGATACTAGTGGATCAATTTGTGATAAAGCTTATTAATGTAAACTTTCTGTACATCAGAAACTTTTTTTATGAGTGTGACACCGGGACAGGCAGAAACTGTCCTCATCAATAAAGGCCCGGGAACCAGAAAATATCAAGACGAAGGAAAAGAAAAAGGTTAAGGACAAGGCAGAGATGAGGTAATGTCACACAAAGGAAAACGACAGACAAAAAAAAAGTCAAAGTACAGAGGACCTAGAGATATGGAGGACTAGGCTCTGAGGTGACGATAGATCTGCTTTTTGAAGGATGAAAGGTCATAAGAATTAGGAAAGACAGAAGGAGGAAGAGAGTTGCAGAGTCTGGAGGTAGATGGGAAAAAAACAGTAGCTGCACTTCAATGCATGGGCCAGTTTTCTTTGCCTTATGGCCTCTTTGAGCAAGTTCAAGAGGTTTTTTAATTCTATTTTACAGGCCCAGGTTCCAATCCTGACAGTACGTAGAAAAATAAATCGAAATTATATACATGCGTTTTTGCACTATAATATAACTTTTAAATAAGGAGAAGTATATATAAATACGTTTCACTGGTAGTCGGGAAAGTAGTAAAACTATATATATATATATATATATATATATATATATATATATATATATATATATATATATATATATATATATATATATATATATATATATATATATATATATATATATATATATATATATATATATATATATATATATATATATATATATATATATATATATGTATATATATATATACATAATAAAATAAATATGATGTTGGTTGTCTCCAAATTCACTAGATGTTAGTCTCCTTTCTTCAGATTCAATTATGCGTTTCATGAAGCGAAACATTTTTTCTGCTATCTTTTCTCAATCAAGCGACAGCCCTGTCAACACTTCAGAAATTTTACGCTACTCGACATTTTCAATTCAGTTTTCTTTTCTTACAAATGTCAGTCTCTCTCTCTCTCTCTCTCTCTCTCTCTCTCTCTCTCTCTCTCTCTCTCTCTCTCTCTCTCTCTCTCCTCTCTCTCTCTCTCTCTCTCTCTCTCTCTCTCTCTCTCTCTCTCCTTACCAATCGTAGAAATATATATATATATATATATATATATATATATATATATATATATATATATATATATATATATATATATATATATATATAAACTACTTATTAATTTCGTG
>JAXCGZ010002276.1:0-57500 GCA_037179515.1 Halocaridina rubra | reverse complement strand
CAATCTCATTCGGGCCATGAAATAACCTATTAAGCACATTACATATGTGAACACTTGAATCATTTTTTTACCCCGACCGAGAATCGAACCTAGGACTTATGATTACTAAGTCAAGGCGCTACCACTACACCAAAGAAGGTTACAAGGAATCTAACCTTATATCTTATATCTGCTATACTTAGGAATGAACGCATTCTAACTGAATGCCACTATGTTCATATTACAGATTCCCCAACCTTACTCGTGGCTTCATTTAAGCATTTAATTCAATTCCCAATCTCATTCGGGCCATGAAATAACCTATTAAGCACATTACATATGTGAAAACTTGAATAATTTTTTACCACGACCGGGACTCGAACCTAGGACTTATGATTACTAAGTCAAGGCGCTACCACTACACCACAGAAGGTTAAAAGGAATCCAACCTTATAGTTTATATCTGCTATACTTAGGAATGAACGCATTCTAACTGAATGCCACTATGTTCATATTACAGATTCCCCAACCTCACTCGTGGCTTCATTTTAGCAATTAATTCAATTCCCAATCTCATTCGGGCCACGAAATAACCTATTAAGCACATTACATATGTGAAAACTTGAATCATTGTATACCCCGACCGGGACTCGAACCTATGACTTATGATTACTAAGTCAAGGCCCTACCACTACACCACAGAAGGTTAAAAGGAATGCAACCTTATAGCTTATATCTGCTATACTTAGGAATGAACACATTCTAACTGAATGCCACTATGTTCATATTACAGAATCCCTAACCTCACTCGTGGCTTCATTTTTGCATTTAATTCAATTCCCAATCTCTTTCGGGCCATGAAATAACCTATTAAGCATATTACATATGTGAAAACTTGAATCATTTTTTACCCCGACCAGGACTCGAACCTAGGACTTATGATTACTAAGTCAAGGCACTATCACTACACCACAGAAGGTTAAAAGGAATCCAACCTTATAGCTTATATCTGCTATACTTAGGAATGAACGCATTCTAACAGAATGCCACTATGTTCATATTAAAGATTCTCCAACCTCACTCGTGGCTTCATTTTAGCATTTAATTCAATTCCCAATCTCATTCGGGCCATGAAATAACCTATTAAGCACATTACATATGTGAAAACTTGAGTTATTTTTTACCCCGACCAGGACTCGAACCTAGGACTTATGATTACTAAGTCAAGGCACTATCACTACACCACAGAAGGTTAAAAGGAATCCAACCTTATAGCTTATATCTGCTATACTTAGGAATGAACGCATTCTAACTGAATGCCACTATGTTCATATTACAGATTCCCCAACCTCACTCGTGGCTTCATTTTAGCATTTAATTCAATTCCCAATCTCATTCGGGCCATGAAATAAACTTTTAAGCACATTACATATGTGATAACTTGAATCATTTTTTACCCCTACCGGGACTCGAGCCTAGGACTTATGATTACTAAGTCAAGGCGCTACCACTACACCACAGAAGGTTAATAGGAATCCAACCTTATAGCTTATATCTGCTATACTTAGGAATGAACGCATTCTAACTGAATGCCACTATGGTCATATTACAGATTCCCCAACCTCACTCGTGGCTTCATTTTAGCATTTAATTCAATTCCCAATCTCATTCGGGCCACGAAATAACCTATTAAGCACATTACATATGTGAAAACTTGAATCATTGTATACCCCGACCGGGACTCGAACCTATGACTTATGATTACTAAGTCAAGGCCCTACCACTACACCACAGAAGGTTAAAAGGAATGCAACCTTATAGCTTATATCTGCTATACTTAGGAATGAACACATTCTAACTGAATGCCACTATGTTCATATTACAGAATCCCTAACCTCACTCGTGGCTTCATTTTTGCATTTAATTCAATTCCCAATCTCTTTCGGGGTATGAAATAACCTATTAAGCATATTACATATGTGAAAACTTGAATCATTTTTTACCCCGACCAGGACTCGAACCTAGGACTTATGATTACTAAGTCAAGGCACTATCACTACACCACAGAAGGTTAAAAGGAATCCAACCTTATAGCTTATATCTGCTATACTTAGGAATGAACGCATTCTAACTGAATGCCACTATGTTCATATTAAAAATTCTCCAACCTCACTCGTGGCTTCATTTTAGCATTTAATTCAATTCCCAATCTCATTCAGGCCATGAAATAACCTATTAAGCACATTACATATGTGAAAACTTGAGTCATTTTTTACCCCGACAGGGACTCGAACCTAGGACTTATGATTACTAAGTCAAGGCGCTACCACTACACCACAGAAGGTTAAAAGGAATCCAACCTTATAGCTTATATCTGCTATACTTAGGAATGAACGCATTCTAACTGAATGCCACTATGTTCATATTACAGATTCCCCAACCTCACTCGTGGCTTCATTTTTGCATTTAATTCAATTCCCAATCTCATTTGGGCCATGAAATAACCTATTAAGCACATTACATATGTGAAAATTTGAATCATTTTTTACTCCGACCGGGACTCGAAAATAGGACTTATGATTACTAAGTCAAGGAGCTACCAGTACACCACAGAAGGTTAAAAGGAATCCATCCTTATAGCTTATATCTGCTATACTTAGGATTGAACGCATTCTAACTGAATGCCACTATGTTCATATTACAGATTCCCTAAGCTCACTCGTGGCTTCATTTTAGCATTTAATTCAATTCCCAATCTCATTCGGGCCATGAAATAACCTATTAAACATATTACATATGTGAAAACTTGAATAATTTTTTACCCCGACCGGGACTCGAACCTAGGACTTATGATTACTAAGTCAAGGCGCTACCACTACGCCACAGAAGGTTAAAAGGAATCCAACCTTATAGCTTATATCTGCTATACTTAGGAATGAACGCATTCTAACTGAATGCCACTATGTTCATATTACAGATACCCCAACCTCACTCGTGGCTTCATTTTAGCAATTAATTCAATTCCCAATCTCATTCGGGCCATGAAATAACCTATTAAGCACATTACATATGTGAAAACTTGAATCATTTTTTATCCCTACCGGGACTCGAACCTAGGACTTATGATTACTAAATCAAGGCGCTACCACTACACCACAGAAGGTTAAAAGGAATCCAACCTTATAGCTTATATCTGCTATACTTAGGAATGAACGCATTCTAACTGAATGCCACTATGTTCATATTACAGATTCCCCAACCTCACTCGTGGCTTCATTTTAGCATTTAATTCAATTCCCAATCTCATTCGGGCCATGAAATAACCTATTAAGCACATTACATATGTGAAAACTTGAATCATTTTTTACCCCTACCGGGACTCGAACCTAGGACTTATGATTACTAAGTCAAGGCGCTACCACTACACCACAGAAGGTTAAAAGGAATCCAACCTTATAGCTTATATCTGCTATACTTAGGAATGAACGCATTCTAACTGAATGCCACTATGTTCATATTACAGATTCCCCAACCTCACTCGTGGCTTCATTTTAGCTTTTAATTCAATTCCCAATCTCATTCAGGCCATGAAATAACCTATTAAGCACATTGCATATGTGAAAACTTGAATCATTTTTTACCCCGACTGGGACTCGAACCTAGGACTTATGATTACAAAGTCAAGGCGCTACCACTACACCACAGAAGGTGAAAAGGAAACCAACCTTATAGCTTATATCTGCTATACTTAGGAATGAACACATTCTAACTGAATGCCACTATGTTCATATTACAGAATCCCTAACCTCACTCGTGGCTTCATTTTTGCATTTAATTCAATTCCCAATCTCTTTCGGGCCATGAAATAACCTATTAAGCATATTACATATGTGAAAACTTGAATCATTATTTACCCCGACCAGGACTCGAACCTAGGACTTATGATTACTAAGTCAAGGCACTATCACTACACCACAGAAGGTTAAAAGGAATCCAACCTTATAGCTTATATCTGCTATACTTAGGAATGAACGCATTCTAACAGAATGCCACTATGTTCATATTAAAGATTCTCCAACCTCACTCGTGGCTTCATTTTAGCATTTAATTCAATTCCCAATCTCATTCAGGCCATGAAATAACCTATTAAGCACATTACATATGTGAAAACTTGAGTCATTTTTTACCCCGAAAGGGACTCGAACCTAGGACTTATGATTACTAAGTCAAGGCGCTACCACTACACCACAGAAGGTTAAAAGGAATCCAACCTTATAGCTTATATCTGCTATACTTAGGAATGAACGCATTCTAACTGAATGCCACTATGTTCATATTACAGATTCCCCAACCTCACTCGTGGCTTCATTTTAGCATTTAATTCAATTCCCAATCTCATTCAGGCCATGAAATAAATTTTTAAGCACATTACATATGTGAAAACTTGAATCATTTTTTACCCCGACCGGGACTCGAGCCTAGGACTTATGATTACTAAGTCAAGGCGCTACCACTACACCACAGAAGGTTAATAGGAATCCAACCTTATAGCTTATATCTGCTATACTTAGGAATGAACGCATTCTAACTGAATGCCACTATGGTCATATTACAGATTCCCCAACCTCACTCGTGGCTTCATTTTAGCATTTAATTCAATTCCCAATCTCATTCGGGCCATGAAATAACCTGTTAAGCACATTATATATGTGAAAACTTGAATCATTTTTTACCCCAACCGGGACTCGAACCTAGGACTTATGATTACTAAATCAAGGCGGTGCCACTACACCACAGAAGGTTAAAAGGAATCCAACCTTATAGCTTATATCTGCTATACTTAGGAATGAACGCATTCTAACAGAATGCCACTATGTTCAGATTAAAGATTCCCCAACCTCACTCGTGGCTTCATTTTAGCATTTAATTCAATTCCCAATCTCATTCGGGCCATGAAATAACCTATTAAGCACATTACATATGTGAAAACTTGAATCATTTTTTACCCCGACCGGGACTCGAACCTAGGACTTATGATTACTAAGTCAAGGCGCTACCACTACACCACAGAAGGTTAAAAGGAATGCAACTTTATAGCTTATATCTGCTATACTTAGGAATGAACGCATTCTAACTGAATGCCACTATGTTCATATTACAGATTCCCCAACCTCACTAGTGGCTTCATTTTAGCATTTAATTCAATTCCCAATCTCATTCAGGCCATGAAATAACCAATTAAGCACATTACATATGTGAAAACTTGAATAATTTTTTACCCCGACCGGGACTCGAACCTAGGACTTATGATTACTAAGTCAAGGCGCTACCACTACACCACAGAAGGTTAAAAGGAATCCAACCTTATAGCTTATGTCTGCTATACTTAGGAATGAACGCATTCTAACTGAATGCCACTATGTTCATATTACAGATTCCCCAACCTCACTCGTGGCTTCATTTTAGCATTTAAATTCAATTCCCAATCTCATTCGGGACATGAAATAACCTTTTAAGCACATTACATATGTGAAAACTTGAATAATTTTTTACCACGACAGGGACTCGAGCCTAGGACTTATGATTACTAAGTCAAGGCGCTACCACTTCACCACAGAAGGTTAATAGGAATCCAACCTTATAGCTTATATCTGCTATACTTAGGAATGAACGCATTCTAACTGAATGCCACTATGTTCATATTACAGATTCCCTAACCTCACTCGTGGCTTCATTTTAGCATTTAATTCAATTCCCAATCTCATTCGGGCTATGAAATAAACTATTAAGCACATTACATATGTGAAAACTTGATTCATTTTTTTACCCCAACCGGGACTCGAACCTAGGACTTATGATTACTAAGTCAAATCGCTGCCACTACACCACAGAAGGTTAAAAGGAATCCAACTTTATAGCTTATATCTGCTATACTTAGGAATGAACGCATTCTAACTGAATGCCACTATGTTCATATTACAGATTCCCCAACCTCACTCGTGGCTTCATTTTAGCATTTAATTCAATTCCCAATCTCATTTGGGCCATGAAATAACCTATTAAGCACATTACATATGTGAAAATTTGAATCATTTTTTACTCCGACCAGGACTCGAAAATAGGACTTATGATTACTAAGTCAAGGAGCTACCACTACACCACAGAAGGTTAAAAGGAATCCATCCTTATAGCTTATATCTGCTATACTTAGGATTGAACGCATTCTAACTGAATGCCACTATGTTCATATTACAGATTCCCTAACCTCACTCGTGGCTTCATTTTAGCATTTAATTCAATTCCCAATCTCATTCGGGCCATGAAATAACCTATTAAACATATTACATATGTGAAAACTTGAATAATTTTTTACTCCGAGCGGGACTCGAACCTAGGACTTATGATTACTAAGTCAAGGCGCTACCACTACACCACAGAAGGTTAAAAGGAATCCAACCTTATAGCTTATATCTGCTATACTTAGGAATGAACGCATTCTAACTGAATGCCACTATGTTCATGTTACAGATACCCCAACCTCACTCGTGGCTTCATTTTAGCATTTAATTCAATTCCCAATCTCATTCGGGCCATGAAATAACCTATTAAGCACATTACATATGTGAAAACTTGAATCATTTTTTATCCCAACCGGGACTCGAACCTAGGACTTATGATTACTAAGTCAAGGCGCTACCACTACATCACAGAAGGTTAAAAGGAATCCAACCTTATAGCTTATATCTGCTATACTTAGGAATGAACGCATTCTAACTGAATGCCACTATGTTCATATTACAGAATCCCCAACCTCACTCGTGGCTTCATTTTAGCATTTAATTCAATTCCCAATTTCATTCGGGCTATGAAATAACCTATTAAGCACATTACATATGTGAAAACTTGAATCATTTTTTACCCCTACCGGGACTCGAACCTAGGACTTATGATTACTAAGTCAAGGCGCTACCACTACACCACAGAAGGTTAAAAGGAATCCAACCTTATAGCTTGTATCTGCTATACTTAGGAATGAACGCATTCTAACTGAATGCCACTATGTTCATATTACAGATTCCCCAACCTCACTCGTGGCTTCATTTTAGCTTTTAATTCAATTCCCAATCTCATTCAGGCCATGAAATAACCTATTAAGCACATTACATATGTGAAAACTTGAATCAATTTTTACCCCGACTGGGACTCGAACCTAGGACTTATGATTACAAAGTCAAGGCGCTACCACTACACCACAGAAGGTTAAAAGGAATCCAACCTTATAGCTTATATCTGCTATACTTAGGAATGAACGCATTCTAACTGAATGCCACTATGTTCATATTACAGATTCCCAAACCTCACTCGTGGCTTCATTTTAGCATTTAATTCAATTCCCAATCTCATTCGGGCCATGAAATAACCTATTAAGCACATTACATATGTGAAAACTTGAATCATTTTTTACCCCGACCGGGACTCGAACCTAGGACTTATGATTACAAAGTCAAGGCGCTACCACTACACCACAGAAGGTTAAAAGGAATCCAACCTTATAGCTTATACCTGCTATACTTAGGAATGAACGCATTCTAACTGAATGCCTCTATGTTCATATTAGAGATTCCCCAACCTCACTCGTGGCTTCATTTTAGCATTTAATTCAATTCCCAATCTCATTCGGGATATGAAATAACCTATTAAGCACATTACATATGTGAAAACTTGAATCATTTTTTACCCCGACCGGGACTCGAACCTAGGACTTATGATTACTAAGTCAAGGCGCTACCACTACACCACAGAAGGTTAAAAGGAAACCAACCTTATAGCTTATATCTGCTATACTTAGGAATGAACGCATTCTTACTGAATACCACTATGTTCATATTACAGATTCCCAAACCACACTAGTGGCTTCATTTTAGCATTTAATTCAATTCCCAATCTCATTCGGGCCATGAAATAACCTGTTAAGCACATTACATATGTGAAAACTTGAATCATTTTTTACCCCTACCGGGACTCGAACCTAGGACTTATGATTACAAAGTCAAGGCGCTACCACTACACCACAGAAGGTTAAAAGGAATCCAACCTTATAGCTTATATCTGCTATACTTAGGAATGAACGCATTCTAACTGAATGCCACTATGTTCATATTACAGATTCCCCAACCTTACTCGTGGCTTCATTTTAGCATTTAATTCAATTCCCAATCTCATTCGGGCCATGAAATAACCTATTAAGCACATTACATATGTGAAAACTTGAATCATTTTTTACCCCGACCGGGACTCGAACCTAGGACTTATGATTACTAAGTCAAAGCGCTACCACTACACCACAGAAGGTTAAAACGAATCCAACCTTATAGCTTATATCTACTATACTTAGGAATGAACGCATTCTAACTGAATGATACTTTGTTCATATTACAGATTCCCCAACCTCACTCGTGGCTTCATTTTAGCATTTAACTCAATTCCCAAACTCATTCGGGCCATGAAATAACCTATTAAGCACATTACATATGTGAAAACTTGAATCATATTTTACCCCGACAGGGACTCGAACCTAGGACTTATGATTACTAAGTCAAGGCGCTACCACTACACCACAGAAAGTTAAAAGGAATCCAACCTTATAGCTTATATCTGCTATACTTAGGAATGAACGCATTTTAACTGAATGCCACTATGTTCATATTACAGAATCCCCAACCTCACTCGTGGCTTCATTTCAGCATTTAATTAAATTCCCAATCTCATTCGGGCCATGAAATAACCTATTAAACATATTATATATGTGAAAACTTGAATCATTTTTTACCCCGACCGGGACTCGAACCTAGGACTTATGATTACTAAGTCAAGGCGCTACCACTACACCACAGAAGGTTAAAAGGAATCCAACCTTATAGCTTATATCTGCTATACTTAGGAATGAACGCATTCTAACTGAATGCCACTATGTTCATATTACAGATTCCCCAACCTCACTCGTGGCTTCATTTTAGCATTTAATTCAATTCCCAATCTCATTCGGGCCATGAAATAACCTATTAAGCACATTATATATGTAAAAACTTGAATCATTTTTTACCCCGACCGGGACTCGAACCTAGGACTTATGATTACTAAATCAAGGCGCTACCACTACACCACAGAAGGTTAAAAGGAATCCAACCTTATAGCTTATATCTGCTATACTTAGGAATGAACGCATTCTAACTGAATGCCACTATGTTCATATTACAGATTCCCCAACCTCACTCGTGGCTTCATTTTAGCATTTAATTCAATTCCCAATCTCATTCGGGCCATGAAATAACCTATTAAGCATAATTACATATGTGAAAACTTGAATCATTTTTTACCCCTACCGGGACTCGAACCTAGGACTTATGATTACTAAGTCAAGGCGCTACCACTACACCACAGAAGGTTAAAAGGAATCCAACCTTATAGCTTATATCTGCTATACTTAGGAATGAACGCATTCTAACTGAATGCCACTATGTTCATATTACAGATTCCCCAACCTCACTCGTGGCTTCATTTTAGCTTTTAATTCAATTCCCAATCTCATTCAGGCCATGAAATAACCTATTAAGCACATTACATATGTGAAAACTTGAATCAATTTTTACCCCGACTGGGACTCGAACCTAGGACTTATGATTACAAAGTCAAGGCGCTACCACTACACCACAGAAGGTTAAAAGGAATCCAACCTTATAGCTTATATCTGCTATACTTAGGAATGAACGCATTCTAACTGAATGCCACTATGTTCATATTACAGATTCCCAAACCTCACTCGTGGCTTCATTTTAGCATTTAATTCAATTCCCAATCTCATTCGGGCCATGAAATAACCTATTAAGCAAATAACATATATGAAAACTTGAATCATTTTTTACCCCGACCGGGACTCGAACCTAGGACTTATGATTACTAAGTCAAGGCGATACCACTACACCACAGAAGGTTAAAAGGAATCCAACCTTATAGCTTATATCTACTATACTTAGGAATGAATGCATTCTAACTGAATGATACTATGTTCATATTACAGATTCCTCAACCTCACTCGTGGCTTCATTTTAGCATTTAATTCAATTCCCAATCTCATTCGGACCATGAAATAACCTATTAAGCACATTACATATGTGAAAACTTGAATCATTTTTTACCCCGACCGGGACTCGAACCTAGGACTTATGATTACTAAGTCAAGGCGCTACCACTACACCACAGAAGGTTAAAAGGAATCCAACCTTATAGCTTATACCTGCTATACTTAGGAATGAATGCATTCTAACTGAATGCCTCTATGTTCATATTAGAGATTCCCCAACCTCACTCGTGGCTTCATTTTAGCATTTAATTCAATTCCCAATCTCATTCGGGCCATGAAATAACCTATTAAGCACATTACATATGTGAAAACTTGAATCATTTTTTACCCCGACCGGGACTCGAACCTAGGACTTATGATTACTAAGTCAAGGCGCTACCACTACACCACAGAAGGTTAAAAGGAAACCAACCTTATAGCTTATATCTGCTATACTTAGGAATGAACGCATTCTTACTGAATACCACTATGTTCATATTACAGATTCCCCAACCACACTAGTGGCTTCATTTTAGCATTTAATTCAATTCCCAATCTCATTCGGGCCATGAAATAACCTGTTAAGAACATTACATATGTGAAAACTTGAATCATTTTTTACCCCAACCGGGACTCGAACCTAGGACTTATGATTACTAAGTCAAGGCGCTACCACTACACCACAGAAGGTTAAAAGGAATCCAACCTTATAGCTTATGTCTGCTATACTTAGGAATGAACGCATTCTAACTGAATGCCACTATGTTCATATTACAGATTCCCCAACCTCACTCGTGGCTTCATTTTAGCATTTAATTCAATTCCCAATCTCATTCGGGCCATGAAATAACCTATTAAGCACATTACATATGTGAAAACTTGAATCATTTTTTACCCATGTGAAAACTTGAATAATTTTTTACCCCTACCGGGACTCGAACCTAGGACTTATGATTACAAAGTCAAGGCGCTACCACTACACCACAGAAGGTTAAAAGGAATCCAACCTTATAGCTTATATCTGCTATACTTAGGAATGAACGCATTCTAACCTAATGCCACTATGTTCATATTACAGATTCCCCAACCTCACTCGTGGCTTCATTTTAGCATTTAATTCAATTCCCAATCTCATTTGGGCCATGAAATAACCTATTAAGCACATTACATATGTGAAAACTTGAATCATTTTTTACCCCGACCGGGACTCGAACCTAGGACTTATGATTACTAAGTCAAGGCGCTACCACTACACCACAGAAGGTTAAAACGAATCCAACCTTATAGCTTATATCTACTATACTTAGGAATGAACGCATTCTAACTGAATGATACTTTGTTCATATTACAGATTCCCCAACCTCACTCGTGGCTTCATTTTAGCATTTAACTCAATTCCCAAACTCATTCGGGCCATGAAATAACCTATTAAGCACATTACAAATGTGAAAACTTGAATCATAATTTACCCCGACAGGGACTCGAACCTAGGACTTATGATTACTAAGTCAAGGCGCTACCACTACACCACAGAAAGTTAAAAGGAATCCAACCTTATAGCTTATATCTGCTATACTTAGGAATGAACGCATTTTAACTGAATGCCACTATGTTCATATTACAGAATCCCCAACCTCACTCGTGGCTTCATTTTAGCATTTAATTCAATTCCCAATCTCATTCGGGCCATGAAATAACCTATTAAACATATTATATATGTGAAAACTTGAATCATTTTTTACCCCGACCGGGACTCGAACCTAGGACTTATGATTACTAAGTCAAGGTGCTACCACTACACCACAGAAGGTTAAAAGGAATCCAACCTTATAGCTTATATCTGCTATACTTAGGAATGAACGCATTCTAACTGAATGCCACTATGTTCATATTACAGATTCCCCAACCTCACTCGTGGCTTCATTTTGGCATTTAATTCAATTCCCAATCTCATTCGGGCCATGAAATAACCTATTAAGCACATTATATATGTAAAAACTTGAATCATTTTTTACCCCGACCGGGACTCGAACCTAGGACTTATGATTACTAAATCAAGGCGCTACCACTACACCACAGAAGGTTAAAAGGAATCCAACCTTATAGCTTATATCTGCTATACTTAGGAATGAACGCATTCTAACTGAATGCCACTATGTTCATATTACAGATTCCCCAACCTCACTCGTGGCTTCATTTTAGCATTTAATTCAATTCCCAATCTCATTCGGGCCATGAAATAACCTATTAAGCATAATTACATATGTGAAAACTTGAATAATTTTTTACCCCTACTGGGACTCGAACCTAGGACTTATGATTACTAAGTCAAGGCGCTACCACTACACCACAGAAGGTTAAAAGGAATCCAACCTTATAGCTTATATCTGCTATACTTAGGAATGAACGCATTCTAACTGAATGCCACTATGTTCATATTACAGAATCCCCAACCTCTCTCGTGGCTTCATTTTAGCATTTAATTCAATTCCCAATCTCATTCGGGCCATGAAATAACCTATTAAGCACATTACATATGTGAAAACTTGAATCATTTTTTACCCCTACCGGGACTCGAACCTAGGACTTATGATTACTAAGTCAAGGCGCTACCACTACACCACAGAAGGTTAAAAGGAATCCAACCTTATAGCTTATATCTGCTATACTTAGGAATGAACGCATTCTAACTGAATGCCACTATGTTCATATTACAGATTCCCCAACCTCACTCGTGGCTTCATTTTAGCATTTAATTCAATTCCCAATCTCATTCAGGCCATAAAATAACCTATTAAGCACATTGCATATGTGAAAACTTGAATCATTTTTTACCCCGACTGGGACTCGAACCTAGGACTTATGATTACAAAGTCAAGGCGCTACCACTACACCACAGAAGGTTAAAAGGAATCCAACCTTATAGCTTATATCTGCTATACTTAGGAATAAACGCATTCTAACTGAATGCCACTATGTTCATATTACAGATTCCCCAACCTCACTCATGGCTTCATTTTAGCATTTAATTCAATTCCCAATCTCATTCGGGCCATGAAATAACCTATTAAGCACATTACATATGTGAAAACTTGAATCATTTTTTACCCCGACCGGGACTCGAACCTAGGACTTTTGATTACTAAGTCAAGGCGGTACCACTACACCACAGAAGGTTAAAAGGAATCCAACGTTATAGCTTATATCTACTATTCTTAGGAATGAATGCATTCTAACTGAATGATACTATGTTCATATTACAGATTCCCCAACCTCACTCGTGGCTTCATTTTAGCATTTAACTCAAATCCCAAACTCATTCGGGCCATGAAATAACCTATTAAGCACATTACATATGTGAAAACTTGAATCATATTTTACCCCGACAGGGACTGGAACCTAGGACTTATGATTACTAAGTCAAGGCGCTACCACTACACCACAGAAGGTTAAAAGGAATCCAACCTTATAGCTTATATCTGCTATACTTGGGAATGAACGCATTCTAACTGAATGCCACAATGTTCATATTACAGAATCCCCAACTTCACTCGTGGCTTCATTTTAGCATTTAATTCAATTCCCAATCTCATTCGGGCCATGAAATAACCAATTAAACACATTACATATGTGAAAACTTGAATCATTTTTTACCCCGACTGGTACTCGAACCTATTACTTATGATTACTAAGTCAAGGCGCTACCACTACACCACAGAAGGTTAAAAGGAATCCAACCTTATAGCTTATATCTGCTATACTTAGAAATGAACGCATTCTAACTGAATGCCACCATGTTCATATTAGAGATTCCCCAACCTCACTCGTGGCTTCATTTTAGCATTTAATTCAATTCCCAATCTCATTCAGGCCATGAAATAACCTATTAAGCACATTACATATGTGAAAACTTGAATCATTTTTTACCCCGACCGGGACTCGAACCTAGAACTTATGATTACTAAGTCAAGGCGCTACCACTACACCACAGAAGGTTAAAAGGAATGCAACCTTATAGCTTATATCTGCTATACTTAGGAGTGAACGCATTCTAACTGAATGCCACTATGTTCATATTACAGATTCACCAACCTCTCTCGTGGCTTCATTTTAGCATTTAATTCAATTCCCAATCTCATTCGGGCCATGAAATAACCTCTTAAGCACATTACATATGGTAAAACTTGAATCATTTTTTTACCCTGACTGGGACTTGAACCTAGGACTAATGATTACTAAGTCAAGGCGCTACCACTACACCACAGAAGGTTAAAAGGAATCCAACCTTATAGCTTATATCTGCTATACTTAGGAATGAATGCATTCTAACTGAATGCCACTATGTTCATATTAAAGATTCCCCAATCTCACTCGTGGCTTCATTTTAGCATTTAATTCAATTCACAATCTCATTCAGGCCATGAAATAACCTATTAAGTACATTACATATGTGAAAACTTGAATCATTTTTTGCCCCGACCGGGGCTCGAACCTAGGACTTATGATTACTAAGTCAAGGTGCTACCACTACACCACAGAAGGTTAAAAGGAATCCAACCTTATAGCTTATATCTGCTATACTTAGGAATGAACGCATTCTAACTGAATGCCACTATGTTCATATTACAGATTCCCCAACCTCACTCGTGGCATCATTTTAGCATTTAATTCAATTCCCAATCTCATTCGGGCCATGAAATAACCTATTAAACATATTACATATGTGAAAAATTGAATCATTTTTTACCCCGACCGGGACTCGAACCTAGGACTTATGATTACTAAGTCAAGGCGCTACCACTACACCACAGAAGGTTAAAAGGAATCCAACCTTATAGCTTATATCTGCTATACTTAGGAATGAACGCATTCTAACTGAATGCCACTATGTTCATATTACAGATTCCCCAACCTCACTCATGGCATCATTTTAGCATTTAATTCAATTCCCAATCTCATTCGGGCCATGAAATAACCTATTAAGCACATTACATATGTAAAAACTTGAATCATTTTTTACCCCGACAGGGACTCGAACCTAGGACTTATGATTACTAAGTCAAGGCGCTACCACTACACCACAGAAGGTTAAAAGGAATCCAACCTTATTGCTTATATCTGCTATACTTAGGAATGAACGCATTCTAACTGAATGCCACTATGTTCATATTACAGATTCCCCAACCTTACTCGTGGCTTCATTTTAGCATTTAATTCAATTCCCAATCTCATTCAGGCCATGATATAACCTATTAAGCACATTACATATGTGAAAACTTGAATCATTTTTTACCCCGACCGTGACTCGAACCTAGGACTTATGATTACTAAGTGAAGGCGCTACCACTACACCACAGAAGGTTAAAAGGAATCCAACCTTATAGCTTATATCTACTATACTTAGGAATGAACGCATTCTAACTGAATGCCACTATGTTCATATTACAGATTCCCCAACCTCACTCGTGGCTTCATTTTAGCTTTTAATTCAATTTCCAATCTCATTCAGGCCATGAAATAACCTATTAAGCACATTACATATGTGAAAACTTGAATCAATTTTTACCCCGACTGGGACTCGAACCTAGGACTTATGATTACAAAGTCAAGGCGCTACCACTACACCACAGAAGGTTAAAAGGAATCCAACCTTATAGCTTATATCTGCTATACTTAGGAATGAACGCATTCTAACTGAATGCCACTATGTTCATATTACAGATTCCCAAACCTCACTCGTGGCTTCATTTTAGCATTTAATTAAATTCCCAATCTCATTCGGGCCATGAAATAACCTATTAAACATATTATATATGTGAAAACTTGAATCATTTTTTACCCCGACCGGGACTCGAACCTAGGACTTATGATTACTAAGTCAAGGCGCTACCACTACACCACAGAAGGTTAAAAGGAATCCAACCTTATAGCTTATATCTGCTATACTTAGGAATGAACGCATTCTAACTGAATGCCACTATGTTCATATTACAGATTCCCCAACCTCACTCGTGGCTTCATTTTAGCATTTAATTCAATTCCCAATCTCATTCGGGCCATGAAATAACCTATTAAGCACATTATATATGTAAAAACTTGAATCATTTTTTACCCCGACCGGGACTCGAACCTAGGACTTATGATTACTAAATCAAGGCGCTACCACTACACCACAGAAGGTTAAAAGGAATCCAACCTTATAGCTTATATCTGCTATACTTAGGAATGAACGCATTCTAACTGAATGCCACTATGTTCATATTACAGATTCCCCAACCTCACTCGTGGCTTCATTTTAGCATTTAATTCAATTCCCAATCTCATTCGGGCCATGAAATAACCTATTAAGCATAATTACATATGTGAAAACTTGAATCATTTTTTACCCCTACCGGGACTCGAACCTAGGACTTATGATTACTAAGTCAAGCCGCTACCACTACACCACAGAAGGTTAAAAGGAATCCAACCTTATAGCTTATATCTGCTATACTTAGGAATGAACGCATTCTAACTGAATGCCACTATGTTCATATTACAGATTCCCCAACCTCACTCGTGGCTTCATTTTAGCTTTTAATTCAATTCCCAATCTCATTCAGGCCATGAAATAACCTATTAAGCACATTACATATGTGAAAACTTGAATCAATTTTTACCCCGACTGGGACTCGAACCTAGGACTTATGATTACAAAGTCAAGGCGCTACCACTACACCACAGAAGGTTAAAAGGAATCCAACCTTATAGCTTATATCTGCTATACTTAGGAATGAACGCATTCTAACTGAATGCCACTATGTTCATATTACAGATTCCCAAACCTCACTCGTGGCTTCATTTTAGCATTTAATTCAATTCCCAATCTCATTCGGGCCCTGAAATAACCTATTAAGCAAATAACATATGTGAAAACTTGAATCATTTTTTACCTCGACCGGGACTCGAACCTAGGACTTATGATTACTAAGTCAAGGCGATACCACTACACCACAGAAGGTTAAAAGGAATCCAACCTTATAGCTTATATCTACTATACTTAGGAATGAATGCATTCTAACTGAATGATACTATGTTCATATTACAGATTCCTCAACCTCACTCGTGGCTTCATTTTAGCATTTAATTCAATTCCCAATCTCATTCGGGCCATGAAATAACCTATTAAGCACATTACATATGTGAAAACTTGAATCATTTTTTACCCCGACCGGGACTCGAACCTAGGACTTATGATTACTAAGTCAAGGCGCTACCACTACACCACAGAAGGTTAAAAGGAATCCAACCTTATAGCTTATACCTGCTATACTTAGGAATGAATGCATTCTAACTGAATGCCTCTATGTTCATATTAGAGATTCCCCAACCTCACTCGTGGCTTCATTTTAGCATTTAATTCAATTCCCAATCTCATTCGGGCCATGAAATAACCTATTAAGCACATTACATATGTGAAAACTTGAATCATTTTTTACCCCGACCGGGACTCGAACCTAGGACTTATGATTACTAAGTCAAGGCGCTACCACTACACCACAGAAGGTTAAAAGGAAACCAACCTTATAGCTTATATCTGCTATACTTAGGAATGAACGCATTCTTACTGAATACCACTATGTTCATATTACAGATTCCCCAACCACACTAGTGGCTTCATTTTAGCATTTAATTCAATTCCCAATCTCATTCGGGCCATGAAATAACCTGTTAAGCACATTACATATGTGAAAACTTGAATCATTTTTTACCCCAACCGGGACTCGAACCTAGGACTTATGATTACTAAGTCAAGGCGCTACCACTACACCACAGAAGGTTAAAAGGAATTCAACCTTATAGCTTATGTCTGCTATACTTAGGAATGAACGCATTCTAACTGAATGCCACTATGTTCATATTACAGATTCCCCAACCTCACTCGTGGCTTCATTTTAGCATTTAATTCAATTCCCAATCTCATTCGGGCCATGAAATAACCTATTAAGCACATTACATATGTGAAAACTTGAATCATTTTTTACCCATGTGAAAACTTGAATAATTTTTTACCCCTACCGGGACTCGAACCTAGGACTTATGATTACAAAGTCAAGGCGCTACCACTACACCACAGAAGGTTAAAAGGAATCCAACCTTATAGCTTATATCTGCTATACTTAGGAATGAACGCATTCTAACCTAATGCCACTATGTTCATATTACAGATTCCCCAACCTCACTCGTGGCTTCATTTTAGCATTTAATTCAATTCCCAATCTCATTCGGGCCATGAAATAACCTATTAAGCACATTACATATGTGAAAACTTGAATCATTTTTTACCCCGACCGGGACTCGAACCTAGGACTTATGATTACTAAGTCAAGGCGCTACCACTACACCACAGAAGGTTAAAACGAATCCAACCTTATAGCTTATATCTACTATACTTAGGAATGAACGCATTCTAACTGAATGATACTTTGTTCATATTACAGATTCCCCAACCTCACTCGTGGCTTCATTTTAGCATTTAACTCAATTCCCAAACTCATTCGGGCCATGAAATAACCTATTAAGCACATTACAAATGTGAAAACTTGAATCATATTTTACCCCGACAGGGACTCGAACCTAGGACTTATGATTACTAAGTCAAGGCGCTACCACTACACCACAGAAAGTTAAAAGGAATCCAACCTTATAGCTTATATCTGCTATACTTAGGAATGAACGCATTTTAACTGAATGCCACTATGTTCATATTACAGAATCCCCAACCTCACTCGTGGCTTCATTTTAGCATTTAATTCAATTCCCAATCTCATTCGGGCCATGAAATAACCTATTAAACATATTATATATGTGAAAACTTGAATCATTTTTTACCCCGACCGGGACTCGAACCTAGGACTTATGATTACTAAGTCAAGGCGCTACCACTACACCACAGAAGGTTAAAAGGAATCCAACCTTATAGCTTATATCTGCTATACTTAGGAATGAACGCATTCTAACTGAATGCCACTATGTTCATATTACAGATTCCCCAACCTCACTCGTGGCTTCATTTTAGCATTTAATTCAATTCCCAATCTCATTCGGGCCATGAAATAACCTATTAAGCACATTATATATGTAAAAACTTGAATCATTTTTTACCCCGACCGGGACTCGAACCTAGGACTTATGATTACTAAATCAAGGCGCTACCACTACACCACAGAAGGTTAAAAGGAATCCAACCTTATAGCTTATATCTGCTATACTTAGGAATGAACGCATTCTAACTGAATGCCACTATGTTCATATTACAGATTCCCCAACCTCACTCGTGGCTTCATTTTAGCATTTAATTCAATTCCCAATCTCATTCGGGCCATGAAATAACCTATTAAGCATAATTACATATGTGAAAACTTGAATAATTTTTTACCCCTACCGGGACTCGAACCTAGGACTTATGATTACTAAGTCAAGGCGCTACCACTACACCACAGAAGGTTAAAAGGAATCCAACCTTATAGCTTATATCTGCCATACTTAGGAATGAACGCATTCTAACTGAATGCCACTATGTTCATATTACAGAATCCCCAACCTCTCTCGTGGCTTCATTTTAGCATTTAATTCAATTCCCAATCTCATTCGGGCCATGAAATAACCTATTAAGCACATTACATATGTGAAAACTTGAATCATTTTTTACCCCGACTGGGACTCGAACCTATTACTTATGATTACTAAGTCAAGGCGCTACCACTACACCACAGAAGGTTAAAAGGAATCCAACCTTATAGCTTATATCTGCTATACTTAGGAATGAACGCATTCTAACTGAATGCCACTATGTTCATATTACAGATTACCCAACCTCACTTGTGGCTTCATTTTAGCATTTAATTCAATTCCCAATCTCATTCGGGCCATGAAATAACCTATTAAGCACATTACATATGTGAAAACTTGAATCATTTTTTACCCCTACCGGGACTCGAACCTAGGACTTATGATTACTAAGTCAAGGCGCTACCACTACACCACAGAAGGTTAAAAGGAATCCAACCTTATAGCTTATATCTGCTATACTTAGGAATGAACGCATTCTAACTGAATGCCACTATGTTCATATTACAGATTCCCCAACCTCACTCGTGGCTTCATTTTAGCATTTAATTCAATTCCCAATCTCATTCAGGCCATAAAATAACCTATTAAGCACATTGCATATGTGAAAACTTGAATCATTTTTTACCCCGACTGGGACTCGAACCTAGGACTTATGATTACAAAGTCAAGGCGCTACCACTACACCACAGAAGGTTAAAAGGAATCCAACCTTATAGCTTATATCTGCTATACTTAGGAATAAACGCATTCTAACTGAATGCCACTATGTTCATATTACAGATTCCCCAACCTCACTTATGGCTTCATTTTAGCATTTAATTCAATTCCCAATCTCATTCGGGCCATGAAATAACCTATTAAGCACATTACATATGTGAAAACTTGAATCATTTTTTACCCCGACCGGGACTCGAACCTAGGACTTTTGATTACTAAGTCAAGGCGGTACCACTACACCACAGAAGGTTAAAAGGAATCCAACCTTATAGCTTATATCTACTATTCTTAGGAATGAATGCATTCTAACTGAATGATACTATGTTCATATTACAGATTCCCCAACCTCACTCGTGGCTTCATTTTAGCATTTAACTCAAATCCCAAACTCATTCGGGCCATGAAATAACCTATTAAGCACATTACATATGTGAAAACTTGAATCATATTTTACCCCGACAGGGACTGGAACCTAGGACTTATGATTACTAAGTCAAGGCGCTACCACTACACCACAGAAGGTTAAAAGGAATCCAACCTTATAGCTTATATCTGCTATACTTAGGAATGAACGCATTCTAACTGAATGCCACAATGTTCATATTACAGAATCCCCAACCTCACTCGTGGCTTCATTTTAGCATTTAATTCAATTCCCAATCTCATTCGGGCCATGAAATAACCTATTAAACACATTACATATGTGAAAACTTGAATCATTTTTTACCCCGACTGGGACTCGAACCTATTACTTATGATTACTAAGTCAAGGCGCTACCACTACACCACAGAAGGTTAAAAGGAATCCAACCTTATAGCTTATATCTGCTATACTTAGAAATGAACGCATTCTAACTGAATGCCACCATGTTCATATTAGAGATTCCCCAACCTCACTCGTGGCTTCATTTTAGCATTTAATTCAATTCCCAATCTCATTCAGGCCATGAAATAACCTATTAAGCACATTACATATGTGAAAACTTGAATCATTTTTTACCCCGACCGGGACTCGAACCTAGAACTTATGATTACTAAGTCAAGGCGCTACCACTACACCACAGAAGGTTAAAAGGAATGCAACCTTATAGCTTATATCTGCTATACTTAGGAATGAACGCATTCTAACTGAATGCCACTATGTTCATATTACAGATTCACCAACCTCTCTCGTGGCTTCATTTTAGCATTTAATTCAATTCCCAATCTCATTCGGGCCATGAAATAACCTCTTAAGCACATTACATATGGTAAAACTTGAATCATTTTTTTACCCTGACTGGGACTTGAACCTAGGACTAATGATTACTAAGTCAAGGCGCTACCACTACACCACAGAAGGTTAAAAGGAATCCAACCTTATAGCTTATATCTGCTATACTTAGGAATGAATGCATTCTAACTGAATGCCACTATGTTCATATTAAAGATTCCCCAATCTCACTCGTGGCTTCATTTTAGCATTTAATTCAATTCCCAATCTCATTCAGGCCATGAAATAACCTATTAAGTACATTACATATGTGAAAACTTGAATCATTTTTTGCCCCGACCGGGGCTCGAACCTAGGACTTATGATTACTAAGTCAAGGTGCTACCACTACACCACAGAAGGTTAAAAGGAATCCAACCTTATAGCTTATATCTGCTATACTTAGGAATGAACGCATTCTAACTGAATGCCACTATGTTCATATTACAGATTCCCAAACCTCACTCGTGGCTTCATTTTAGCATTTAATTCAATTCCCAATCTCATTCGGGCCATGAAATAACCTATTAAACATATTACATATGTGAAAAATTGAATCATTTTTTACCCCGACCGGGACTCGAACCTAGGACTTATGATTACTAAGTCAAGGCGCTACCACTACACCACAGAAGGTTAAAAGGAATCCAACCTTATAGCTTATATCTGCTATACTTAGGAACGAACGCATTCTAACTGAATGCCACTATGTTCATATTACAGATTCCCCAACCTCACTCGTGGCATCATTTTAGCATTTAATTCAATTCCCAATCTCATTCGGGCCATGAAATAACCTATTAAGCACATTACATATGTAAAAACTTGAATCATTTTTTACCCCGACAGGGACTCGAACCTAGGACTTATGATTACTAAGTCAAGGCGCTACCACTACACCACAGAAGGTTAAAAGGAATCCAACCTTATAGCTTATATCTGCTATACTTAGGAATGAACGCATTCTAACTGAATGCCACTATGTTCATATTACAGATTCCCCAACCTTACTCGTGGCTTCATTTTAGCATTTAATTCAATTCCCAATCTCATTCAGGCCATGATATAACCTATTAAGCACATTACATATGTGAAAACTTGAATCATTTTTTACCCCGACCGTGACTCGAACCTAGGGCTTATGATTACTAAGTCAAGGCGCTACCACTACACCACAGAAGGTTAAAAGGAATCCAACCTTATAGCTTATATCTACTATACTTAGGAATGAACGCATTCTAACTGAATGCCACTATGTTCATATTACAGATTCCCCAACCTCACTCGTGGCTTCATTTTAGCTTTTAATTCAATTCCCAATCTCATTCAGGCCATGAAATAACCTATTAAGCACATTACATATGTGAAAACTTGAATCAATTTTTACCCCGACTGGGACTCGAACCTAGGACTTATGATTACAAAGTCAAGGCGCTACCACTACACCACAGAAGGTTAAAAGGAATCCAACCTTATAGCTTATATCTGCTATACTTAGGAATGAACGCATTCTAACTGAATGCCACTATGTTCATATTACAGATTCCCAAACCTCACTCGTGGCTTCATTTTAGCATTTAATTCAATTCCCAATCTCATTCGGGCCCTGAAATAACCTATTAAGCAAATAACATATGTGAAAACTTGAATCATTTTTTACCCCGACCGGGACTCGAACCTAGGACTTATGATTACTAAGTCAAGGCGATACCACTACACCACAGAAGGTTAAAAGGAATCCAACCTTATAGCTTATATCTACTATACTTAGGAATGAATGCATTCTAACTGAATGATACTATGTTCATATTACAGATTCCTCAACCTCACTCGTGGCTTCATTTTAGCATTTAATTCAATTCCCAATCTCATTCGGGCCATGAAATAACCTATTAAGCACATTACATATGTGAAAACTTGAATCATTTTTTACCCCGACCGGGACTCGAACCTAGGACTTATGATTACTAAGTCAAGGCGCTACCACTACACCACAGAAGGTTAAAAGGAATCCAACCTTATAGCTTATACCTGCTATACTTAGGAATGAATGCATTCTAACTGAATGCCTCTATGTTCATATTAGAGATTCCCCAACCTCACTCGTGGCTTCATTTTAGCATTTAATTCAATTCCCAATCTCATTCGGGCCATGAAATAACATATTAAGCACATTACATATGTGAAAACTTGAATCATTTTTTACCCCGACCGGGACTCGAACCTAGGACTTATGATTACTAAGTCAAGGCGCTACCACTACACCACAGAAGGTTAAAAGGAAACCAACCTTATAGCTTATATCTGCTATACTTAGGAATGAACGCATTCTTACTGAATACCACTATGTTCATATTACAGATTCCCCAACCACACTAGTGGCTTCATTTTAGCATTTAATTCAATTCCCAATCTCATTCGGGCCATGAAATAACCTGTTAAGCACATTACATATGTGAAAACTTGAATCATTTTTTACCCCAACCGGGACTCGAACCTAGGACTTATGATTACTAAGTCAAGGCGCTACCACTACACCACAGAAGGTTAAAAGGAATTCAACCTTATAGCTTATGTCTGCTATACTTAGGAATGAACGCATTCTAACTGAATGCCACTATGTTCATATTACAGATTCCCCAACCTCACTCGTGGCTTCATTTTAGCATTTAATTCAATTCCCAATCTCATTCGGGCCATGAAATAACCTATTAAGCACATTACATATGTGAAAACTTGAATCATTTTTTACCCATGTGAAAACTTGAATAATTTTTTACCCCTACCGGGACTCGAACCTAGGACTTATGATTACAAAGTCAAGGCGCTACCACTACACCACAGAAGGTTAAAAGGAATCCAACCTTATAGCTTATATCTGCTATACTTAGGAATGAACGCATTCTAACCTAATGCCACTATGTTCATATTACAGATTCCCCAACCTCACTCGTGGCTTCATTTTAGCATTTAATTCAATTCCCAATCTCATTCGGGCCATGAAATAACCTATTAAGCACATTACATATGTGAAAACTTGAATCATTTTTTACCCCGACCGGGACTCGAACCTAGGACTTATGATTACTAAGTCAAGGCGCTACCACTACACCACAGAAGGTTAAAACGAATCCAACCTTATAGCTTATATCTACTATACTTAGGAATGAACGCATTCTAACTGAATGATACTTTGTTCATATTACAGATTCCCCAACCTCACTCGTGGCTTCATTTTAGCATTTAACTCAATTCCCAAACTCATTCGGGCCATGAAATAACCTATTAAGCACATTACAAATGTGAAAACTTGAATCATATTTTACCCCGACAGGGACTCGAACCTAGGACTTATGATTACTAAGTCAAGGCGCTACCACTACACCACAGAAAGTTAAAAGGAATCCAACCTTATAGCTTATATCTGCTATACTTAGGAATGAACGCATTTTAACTGAATGCCACTATGTTCATATTACAGAATCCCCAACCTCACTCGTGGCTTCATTTTAGCATTTAATTCAATTCCCAATCTCATTCGGGCCATGAAATAACCTATTAAACATATTATATATGTGAAAACTTGAATCATTTTTTACCCCGACCGGGACTCGAACCTAGGACTTATGATTACTAAGTCAAGGCGCTACCACTACACCACAAAAGGTTAAAAGGAATCCAACCTTATAGCTTATATCTGCTATACTTAGGAATGAACGCATTCTAACTGAATGCCACTATGTTCATATTACAGATTCCCCAACCTCACTCGTGGCTTCATTTTAGCATTTAATTCAATTCCCAATCTCATTCGGGCCATGAAATAACCTATTAAGCACATTATATATGTAAAAACTTGAATCATTTTTTACCCCGACCGGGACTCGAACCTAGGACTTATGATTACTAAATCAAGGCGCTACCACTACACCACAGAAGGTTAAAAGGAATCCAACCTTATAGCTTATATCTGCTATACTTAGGAATGAACGCATTCTAACTGAATGCCACTAAGTTCATATTACAGATTCCCCAACCTTACTCGTGGCTTCATTTTAGCATTTAATTCAATTACCAATCTCATTCGGGCCATGAAATAACCTATTAAGCATAATTACATATGTGAAAACTTGAATAATTTTTTACCCCTACCGGGACTCGAACCTAGGACTTATGATTACTAAGTCAAGGCGCTACCACTACACCACAGAAGGTTAAAAGGAATCCAACCTTATAGCTTATATCTGCTATACTTAGGAATGAACGCATTCTAACTGAATGCCACTATGTTCATATTACAGAATCCCCAACCTCTCTCGTGGCTTCATTTTAGCATTTAATTCAATTCCCAATCTCATTCGGGCCATGAAATAACCTATTAAGCACATTACATATGTGAAAACTTGAATCATTTTTTACCCCGACTGGGACTCGAACCTATTACTTATGATTACTAAGTCAAGGCGCTACCACTACACCACAGAAGGTTAAAAGGAATCCAACCTTATAGCTTATATCTGCTATACTTAGGAATGAACGCATTCTAACTGAATGCCACTATGTTCATATTACAGATTCCCCAACCTCACTCGTGGCTTCATTTTAGCATTTAATTCAATTCCCAATCTCATTCGGGCCATGAAATAACCTATTAAGCACATTACATATGTGAAAACTTGAATCATTTTTTACCCCTACCGGGACTCGTACCTAGGACTTATGATTACTAAATCAAGACGCTACCACTACACCACAGAAGGTTAAAAGGAATCCAACCTTATAGCTTATATCTGCTATACTTAGGAATGAACGCATTCTAACTGAATGCCACTATGTTCATATTACAGATTCCCCAACCTCACTCGTGGCTTCATTTTAGCATTTAATTCAATTCCCAATCTCATTCGGGCCATGAAATAACCTATTAAGCACATTACATATGTGAAAACTTGAATCATTTTTTACCCCTACCGGGACTCGAACCTAGAACTTATGATTACTAAGTCAAGGCGCTACCACTACACCACAGAAGGTTAAAAGGATTCCAACCTTATAGCTTATATCTGCTATACTTAGGAATGAACGCATTCTAACTGAATGCCACTATGTTCATATTACAGATTCCCCAACCTCACTCGTGGCTTCATTTCAGCATTTAATTCAATTCCCAATCTCATTCGGGCCATGAAATAACCTATTAAGCACATTACATATGTGAAAACTTGAATCATTTTTTACCCCGACCGTGACTCAAACCTAGGACTTATGATTACTAAGTCAAGGCGCTACCACTACACCACAGAAGGTTAAAAGGAATCCAACCTTATAGCTTATATCTACTATACGTAGGAATGAACGCATTCTAACTGAATGATACTATGTTCATATTACAGATTCCCCAACCTCTCTCGTGGCTTCATATTAGCATTTAACTCATTTCCCAAACTCATTCGGGCCATGAAATAACCTATTAAGCACATTACATATGTGAAAACTTGAATCATATTTTACCCCGACAGGGACTCGAACCTAGGACTTATGATTACTAAGTCAAGGCGCTACGACTACACCACAGAAGGTTAAAAGGAATCCAACCTTATAGCTTATATCTGCTATACTTAGGAATGAACGCATTTTAACTGAATGCCATTATGTTCATATTACAGAATCCCCAACCTCACTCGTGGCTTCATTTTAGCATTTAATTCAATTCCCAATCTCATTCGGGCCATGAAATAACCTATTAAGCACATTACATATGTGAAAACTTGAATCATTTTTTACCCCGACCGGGACTCGAACCTAGGACTTATGATTACTAAGTCAAGGCGCTACCACTACACCACAGAAGGTTAAAAGGAATCCAACCTTATAGCTTATATCTGCTATACTTAGGAATGAACGCATTCTAACTGAATGCCACTTTGTTCATATTACAGATTCCCCAACCTCACTCGTGGCTTCATTTTAGCATTTAATTGAATTCCCAATCTCATTCGGGCCATGAAATAACCTATTAAGCACATTACATATGTGAAAACTTGAATCATTTTTTACCCCTAAAGGGCCTCGAACCTAGGACTTATGATTACTAAGTCAAGGCGCTACCACTACACCACAGAAGGTTAAAAGGAATCCAACCTTATAGCTTATATCTGCTATACTTAGGAATGAATGCATTCTAACTGAATGCCACTATGTTCATATTACAGATTCCCCAACCTCACTCGTGGCTTCATTTTAGCATTTAATTCAATTCCCAATCTCATTCAGGCCATGAAATAACCTATTAAGCACATTGCATATGTGAAAACTTGAATAATTTTTTACCCCGACTGGGACTCGAACCTAGGACTTATGATTAAAAAGTCAAGGCGCTACCACTACACCACAGAAGGTTAAAAGGAATCCAACCTTATAGCTTATATCTGCTATACTTAGGAATGAACGCATTCTAACTGAATGCCACTATGTTCATATTACAGATTCCCCAACCTCACTCGTGGCTTCATTTTAGCATTTAATTCAATTCCCAATCTCATTCGGGCCATGAAATAACCTATTAAGAACATTACATATGTGAAAACTTGAATGATTTTTACCCTACCGGGACTCGTACCTAGGACTTATGATTACTAAATCAAGGCGCTACCACTACACAACAGAAGGTTAAAAGGAATCCAACCTTATAGCTTATATCTGCTATACTTAGGAATGAACGCATTCTAACTGAATGCCACTATGTTCATATTACAGATTCCCCAACCTCACTCGTGGCTTCATTTTAGCATTTAATTCAATTCCCAATCTCATTCGGGCCATGAAATAACCTATTAAGCACATTACATATGTGAAAACTTGAATAATTTTTTACCCCGACCGGGACTCGAACCTAGGACTTATGATTACAAAGTCAAGGCGCTACCACTACACCACAGAAGATTAAAAGGAATCCAACCTTATAGCTTATATCTGCTATACTTAGGAATGAACGCATTCTAACCTAATGCCACTATGTTCATATTACAGATTCCCCAACCTCACTCGTGGCTTCATTTTAGCATTTAATTCAATTCCCAATCTCATTCGGGCCATGAAATCACCTATTAAGCACATTACATATGTGAAAACTTGAATCATTTTTTACCCCGACCGGGACTCGAACCTAGGACTTATGATTACTAAGTCAAGGCGCTACCACTACACCACAGAAGGTTAAAAGGAATCCAACCTTATAGCTTATATCTGCTATACTTAGGAATGAACGCATTCTAACTGAATGCCACTATGTTCATATTACAGATTCCCCAACCTCACTCGTGGCTTCATTTTAGCATTTAATTCAATTCCCAATCTCATTCGGGCCATGAAATAACCTATTAAGCACATTACATATGTGAAAACTTGAATCATTTTTTACCCCAACCGGGACTCGAACCTAGGACTTATGATTACTAAATCAAGGCGCTACCACTACATCACAGAAGGTTAAAAGGAATCCAACCTTATAGCTTATATCTGCTATACTTAGGAATGAACGCATTCTAACTGAATGCCACTATGTTCATATTACAGATTCCCCAACCTCACTCGTGGCTTCATTTTAGCATTTAATTCAATTCCCAATTTCATTCGGGCTATGAAATAACCTATTAAGCACATTACATATGTGAAAACTTGAATCATTTTTTACCCCTACCGGGACTCGAACCTAGGACTTATGATTACTAAGTCAAGGCGCTACCACTACACCACAGAAGGTTAAAAGGAATCCAACCTTATAGCTTATATCTGCTATACTTAAGAATGAACGCATTCTAACTGAATGCCACTATGTTCATATTACAGATTCCCCAACCTCACTCGTGGCTTCATTTTAGCTTTTAATTCAATTCCCAATCTCATTCAGGCCATGAAATAACCTATTAAGCACATTACATATGTGAAAACTTGAATCAATTTTTACCCCGACTGGGACTCGAACCTAGGACTTATGATTACAAAGTCAAGGCGCTACCACTACACCACAGAAGGTTAAAAGGAATCCAACCTTATAGCTTATATCTGCTATACTTAGGAATGAACGCATTCTAACTGAATGCCACTATGTTCATATTACAGATTCCCCAACCTCACTCGTGGCTTCATTTTAGCATTTAATTCAATTCCCAATCTCATTCGGGCCATGAAATAACCTATTAAGCACATTGCATATGTGAAAACTTGAATCATTTTTTACCCCGACTGGGACTCGAACCTAGGACTTATGATTACAAAGTCAAGGCGCTACCACTACACCACAGAAGGTTAAAAGGAATCCAACCTTATAGCTTATATCTGCTATACTTAGGAATGAACGCATTCTAACTGAATGCCACTATGTTCATATTACAGATTCCCCAACCTCACTCGCGGCTTCATTTTAGCATTTAATTCAATTCCCAATCTCATTCGGGCCATGAAATAACCTATTAAGCACATTACATATGTGAAAACTTGAATCATTTTTTACCCCGACAGGGACTCGAACCTAGGACTTAGGATTACTAAGTCAAGGCGCTACCACTACACCACAGAAGGTTAAAAGGAATCCAACCTTATAGCTTATATCTACTATTCTTAGGAATGAACGCATTATAACTGAATGATACTATGTTCATATTACAGATTCCCCAACCTCACTCGTGGCTTCATTTTAGCATTTAACTCAATTCCCAAACTCATTCGGGCCATGAAATAACCAATTAAGCACATTACATATGTGAAAACTTGAATCATATTTTACCCCGACAGGGACTGGAACCTAGGACTTATGATTACTAAGTCAAGGCGCTACCACTACACCACAGAAGGTTAAAAGGAATCCAACCTTATAGCTTATATCTGCTATACTTAGGAATGAACGCATTCTAACTGAATACCACTATGTTCATATTACAGAATCCCCAACCTCTCTCGTGGCTTCATTTTAGCATTTAATTCAATTCCCAATCTCATTCGGGCCATGAAATAACCTATTAAGCACATTACATATGTGAAAACTTGAATCATTTTTTACCCCGACTGGGACTCGAACCTATTACATATGATTACTAAGTCAAGGCGCTACCACTACACCACAGAAGGTTAAAAGGAATCCAACCTTATAGCTTATATCTGCTATAATTAGGAATGAACGTATTCTAACTGAATGCCACTATGTTCATATTACAGATTACCCAACCTCACTCGTGGCTTCATTTTAGCATTTAATTCAATTCCCAATGTCATTCGGGCCATGAAATAACCTATTAAGCACATTACATATGTGAAAACTTGAATCATTTTTTACCCCTACCGGGACTCGAACCTAGGACTTATGATTACTAAGTCAAGGCGCTACCACTACACCACAGATGGTTAAAAGGAATCCAACCTTATAGCTTATATCTGCTATACTTAGGAATGAACGAATTCTAACTGAATGCCACTATGTTCATATTACAGATTCCCCAACCTCACTCGTGGCTTCATTTTAGCATTTAATTCAATTCCCAATCTCATTCAGGCCATAAAATAACCTATTAAGCACATTGCATATGTGAAAACTTGAATCATTTTTTACCCCGACTGGGACTCGAACCTAGGACTTATGATTACAAAGTCAAGGCGCTACCACTACACCACAGAAGGTTAAAAGGAATCCAACCTTATAGCTTATATCTGCTATACTTAGGAATGAACGCATTCTAACTGAATGCCACTATGTTCATATTACAGATTCCCCAACCTCACTCGTGGCTTCATTTTAGCATTTAATTCAATTCCCAATTTCATTCGGGCTATGAAATAACCTATTAAGCACATTACATATGTGAAAACTTGAATCATTTTTTACCCCTACCGGGACTCGAACCTAGGACTTATGATTACTAAGTCAAGGCGCTACCACTACACCACAGAAGGTTAAAAGGAATCCAACCTTATAGCTTATATCTGCTATACTTAGGAATGAACGCATTCTAACTGAATGCCACTATGTTCATATTACAGATTCCGCAACCTCACTCGTGGCTTCATTTTAGCTTTTAATTCAATTCCCAATCTCATTCAGGCCATGAAATAACCTATTAAGCACATTACATATGTGAAAACTTGAATCAATTTTTACCCCGACTGGGACTCGAACCTAGGACTTATGATTACAAAGTCAAGGCGCTACCACTACACCACAGAAGGTTAAAAGGAATCCAACCTTATAGCTTATATCTGCTATACTTAGGAATGAACGCATTCTAACTGAATGCCACTATGTTCATATTACAGATTCCCCAACCTCACTCGTGGCTTCATTTTAGCATTTAATTCAATTCCCAATCTCATTCGGGCCATGAAATAACCTATTAAGCACATTGCATATGTGAAAACTTGAATCATTTTTTACCCCGACTGGGACTCGAACCTAGGACTTATGATTACAAAGTCAAGGCGCTACCACTACACCACAGAAGGTTAAAAGGAATCCAACCTTATAGCTTATATCTGCTATACTTAGGAATGAACGCATTCTAACTGAATGCCACTATGTTCATATTACAGATTCCCCAACCTCTCTCGTGGCTTCATTTTAGCATTTAATTCAATTCCCAATCTCATTCAGGCCATGAAATAACCTATTAAGCACATTACATATGTGAAAACTTGAATCATTTTTTACCCCGACAGGGACTCGAACCTAGGACTTATGATTACTAAGTCAAGGCGCTACCACTACACCACAGAAGGTTAAAAGGAATCCAACCTTATAGCTTATATCTACTATTCTTTGGAATGAACGCATTATAACTGAATGATACTATGTTCATATTACAGATTCCCCAACCTCACTCGTGGCTTCATTTTAGCATTTAACTCAATTCCCAAACTCATTCGGGCCATGAAATAACCTATTAAGCACATTACATATGTGAAAACTTGAATCATATTTTACCCCGACAGGGACTGGAACCTAGGACTTATGATTACTAAGTCAAGGCGCTACCACTACACCACAGAAGGTTAAAAGGAATCCAACCTTATAGCTTATATCTGCTATACTTAGGAATGAACGCATTCTAACTGAATGCCACTATGTTCATATTACAGAATCCCCAACCTCTCTCGTGGCTTCATTTTAGCATTTAATTCAATTCCCAATCTCATTCAGGCCATGAAATAACCTATTAAGCACATTACATATGTGAAAACTTGAATCATTTTTTACCCCGACAGGGACTCGAACCTAGGACTTATGATTACTAAGTCAAGGCGCTACCACTACACCACAGAAGGTTAAAAGGAATCCAACCTTATAGCTTATATCTGCTATACTTAGGAATGAACGCATTCTAACTGAATGCCACTATGTTCATATTACAGATTACCCAACGTCACTCGTGGCTTCATTTTAGCATTTAATTCAATTCCCAATCTCATTCGGGCCATGAAATAACCTATTAAGCACATTACATATGTGAAAACTTGAATCATTTTTTACCCCTACCGGGACTCGAACTTAGGACTTATGATTACTAAGTCAAGGCGTACCACTACACCACAGAAGGTTAAAAGGAATCCAACCTTATAGCTTATATCTGCTATACTTAGGAATGAACGCATTCTAACTGAATGCCACTATGTTCATATTACAGATTCCCCAACCTCACTCGTGGCTTCATTTTAGCATTTAATTCAATTCCCAATCTCATTCAGG
The DNA here is from genome assembly GCA_037179515.1 of Halocaridina rubra. NCBI lineage: Eukaryota > Metazoa > Arthropoda > Malacostraca > Decapoda > Atyidae > Halocaridina > Halocaridina rubra. The sequence goes on along the minus strand of JAXCGZ010002276.1, from coordinate 24,089 downwards.
CCATAAAATAACCTATTAAGCACATTGCATATGTGAAAACTTGAATCATTTTTTACCCCGACTGGGACTCGAACCTAGGACTTATGATTACAAAGTCAAGGCGCTACCACTACACCACAGAAGGTTAAAAGGAATCCAACCTTATAGCTTATATCTGCTATACTTAGGAATAAACGCATTCTAACTGAATGCCACTATGTTCATATTACAGATTCCCCAACCTCACTCATGGCTTCATTTTAGCATTTAATTCAATTCCCAATCTCATTCGGGCCATGAAATAACCTATTAAGCACATTACATATGTGAAAACTTGAATCATTTTTTACCCCGACTGGGACTCGAACCTAGGACTTATGATTACTAAGTCAAGGCGCTACCACTACACCACAGAAGGTTAAAAGGAATCCAACCTTATAGCTTATATCTACTATTCTTAGGAATGAACGCATTATAACTGAATGATACTATGTTCATATTACAGATTCCCCAACCTCACTCGTGGCTTCATTTTAGCATTTAACTCAATTCCCAAACTCATTCGGGCCATGAAATAACCTATTAAGCACATTACATATGTGAAAACTTGAATCATATTTTACCCCGACAGGGACTGGAACCTAGGACTTATGATTACTAAGTCAAGGCGCTACCACTACACCACAGAAGGTTAAAAGGAATCCAACCTTATAGCTTATATCTGCTATACTTAGGAATGAACGCATTCTAACTGAATGCCACTATGTTCATATTACAGAATCCCCAACCTCTCTCGTGGCTTCATTTTAGCATTTAATTCAATTCCCAATCTCATTCAGGCCATGAAATAACCTATTAAGCACATTACATATGTGAAAACTTGAATCATTTTTTACCCCGACTGGGACTCGAACCTATTACTTATGATTACTAAGTCAAGGCGCTACCACTACACCACAGAAGGTTAAAAGGAATCCAACCTTATAGCTTATATCTGCTATACTTAGGAATGAACGCATTCTAACTGAATGCCACTATGTTCATATTACAGATTACCCAACGTCACTCGTGGCTTCATTTTAGCATTTAATTCAATTCCCAATCTCATTCGGGCCATGAAATAACCTATTAAGCACATTACATATGTGAAAACTTGAATCATTTTTCACCCCTACCGGGACTCGAACCTAGGACTTATGATTACTAAGTCAAGGCGTTACCACTACACCACAGAAGGTTAAAAGGAATCCAACCTTATAGCTTATATCTGCTATACTTAGGAATGAACGCATTCTAACTGAATGCCACTATGTTCATATTACAGATTCCCCAACCTCACTCGTGGCTTCATTTTAGCATTTAATTCAATTCCCAATCTCATTCAGGCCATAAAATAACCTATTAAGCACATTGCATATGTGAAAACTTGAATCATTTTTTACCCCGACTGGGACTCGAACCTAGGACTTATGATTACAAAGTCAAGGCGCTACCACTACACCACAGAAGGTTAAAAGGAATCCAACCTTATAGCTTATATCTGCTATACTTAGGAATGAACGCATTCTAACTGAATGCCACTATGTTCATATTACAGATTCCCCAACCTCACTCATGGCTTCATTTTAGCATTTAATTCAATTCCCAATCTCATTCGGGCCATGAAATAACCTATTAAGCACATTACATATGTGAAAACTTGAATCATTTTTTACCCCGACAGGGACTCGAACCTAGGACTTATGATTACTAAGTCAAGGCGGTACCACTACACCACAGAAGGTTAAAAGGAATCCAACCTTATAGCTTATATCTACTATTCTTAGGAATGAATGCATTCTAACTGAATGATACTATGTTCATATTACAGATTCCCCAACCTCACTCGTGGCTTCATTTTAGCATTTAACTCAAATCCCAAACTCATTCGGGCCATGAAATAACCTATTAAGCACATTACATATGTGAAAACTTGAATCATATTTTACCCCGACAGGGACTGGAACCTAGGACTTATGATTACTAAGTCAAGGCGCTACCACTACACCACAGAAGGTTAAAAGGAATCCAACCTTATAGCTTATATCTGCTATACTTAGGAATGAACGCATTCTAACTGAATGCCACTATGTTCATATTACAGAATCCCCAACCTCACTCGTGGCTTCATTTTAGCATTTAATTCAATTCCCAATCTCATTCGGGCCATGAAATAACCTATTAAACACATTACATATGTGAAAACTTGAATCATTTTTTACCCCGACTGGGACTCGAACCTATTACTTATGATTACTAAGTCAAGGCGCTACCACTACACCACAGAAGGTTAAAAGGAATCCAACCTTATAGCTTATATCTGCTATACTTAGAAATGAACGCATTCTAACTGAATGCCACCATGTTCATATTAGAGATTCCCCAACCTCACTCGTGGCTTCATTTTAGCATTTAATTCAATTCCCAATCTCATTCAGGCCATGAAATAACCTATTAAGCACATTACATATGTGAAAACTTGAATCATTTTTTACCCCGACCGGGACTCGAACCTAGAACTTATGATTACTAAGTCAAGGCGCTACCACTACACCACAGAAGGTTAAAAGGAATGCAACCTTATAGCTTATATCTGCTATACTTAGGAATGAACGCATTCTAACTGAATGCCACTATGTTCATATTACAGATTCACCAACCTCTCTCGTGGCTTCATTTTAGCATTTAATTCAATTCCCAATCTCATTCGGGCCATGAAATAACCTCTTAAGCACATTACATATGGTAAAACTTGAATCATTTTTTTACCCTGACTGGGACTTGAACCTAGGACTTATGATTACTAAGTCAAGGCGCTACCACTACACCACAGAAGGTTAAAAGGAATCCAACCTTATAGCTTATATCTGCTATACTTAGGAATGAATGCATTCTAACTGAATGCCACTATGTTCATATTAAAGATTCCCCAACCTCACTCGTGGCTTCATTTTAGCATTTAATTCAATTCTCAATCTCATTCAGGCCATGAAATAACCTATTAAGTACATTACATATGTGAAAACTTGAATCATTTTTTGCCCCGACCGGGGCTCGAACCTAGGACTTATGATTACTAAGTCAAGGTGCTACCACTACACCACAGAAGGTTAAAAGGAATCCAACCTTATAGCTTATATCTGCTATACTTAGGAATGAACGCATTCTAACTGAATGCCACTATGTTCATATTACAGATTCCCCAACCTCACTCGTGGCTTCATTTTAGCATTTAATTCAATTCCCAATCTCATTCGGGCCATGAAATAACCTATTAAACATATTACATATGTGAAAACTTGAATCATTTTTTACCCCGACCGGGACTCGAACCTAGGACTTATGATTACTAAGTCAAGGCGCTACCACTACACCACAGAAGGTTAAAAGGAATCCAACCTTATAGCTTATATCTGCTATACTTAGGAATGAACGCATTCTAACTGAATGCCACTATGTTCATATTACAGATTCCCCAACCTCACTCGTGGCTTCATTTTAGCATTTAATTCAATTCCCAATCTCATTCGGGCCATGAAATAACCTATTAAGCACATTACATATGTAAAAACTTGAATCATTTTTTACCCCGACAGGGACTCGAACCTAGGACTTATGATTACTAAGTCAAGGCGCTACCACTACACCACAGAAGGTTAAAAGGAATCCAACCTTATAGCTTATATCTGCTATACTTAGGAATGAACGCATTCTAACTGAATGCCACTATGTTCATATTACAGATTCCCCAACCTCACTCGTGGCTTCATTTTAGCATTTAATTCAATTCCCAATCTCATTCAGGCCATGATATAACCTATTAAGCACATTACATATGTGAAAACTTGAATCATTTTTTACCCCGACCGTGACTCGAACCTAGGACTTATGATTACTAAGTCAAGGCGCTACCACTACACCACAGAAGGTTAAAAGGAATCCAACCTTATAGCTTATATCTACTATACTTAGGAATGAACGCATTCTAACTGAATAATACTATGTTCATATTACAGATTCCCCAACCTCACTCGTGGCTTCATTTTAGCATTTAACTCAATTCCCAAACTCATTCGGGCCATGAAATAACCTATTAAGCACATTACATATGTGAAAACTTGAATCATATTTTACCCCGACAGGGACTCGAACCTAGGACTTATTATTACTAAGTCAAGGCGCTACCACTACACCACAGAAGGTTAAAAGGAATCCAACCTTATAGCTTATATCTGCTATACTTAGGAATGAACGCATTTTAACTGAATGCCACTATGTTCATATTACAGAATCCCCAACCTCACTCGTGGCTTCATTTTAGCATTTAATTCAATTCCCAATCTCATTCGGGCCATGAAATAACCTATTAAACATATTACATATGTGAAAACTTGAATAATTTTTTACCCCGACCGGGACTCGAACCTAGGACTTATGATTACTAAGTCAAGGCGCTACCACTACACCACAGAAGGTTAAAAGGAATCCAACCTTATAGCTTATATCTGCTATACTTAGGAATGAAAGCATTCTAACTGAATGCCACTATGTTCATATTACAGATTCCCCAACCTCACTCGTGGCTTCATTTTAGCATTTAATTCAATTCCCAATCTCATTCGGGCCATGAAATAACCTATTAAGCACATTACATATGTAAAAACTTGAATCATTTTTTACCCCTACCGGGACTCGAACCTAGGACTTATGATTACTAAATCAAGGCGCTACCACTACACCACAGAAGGTTAAAAGGAATCCAACCTTATAGCTTATATCTGCTATACTTAGGAATGAACGCATTCTAACTGAATGCCACTATGTTCATATTACAGATTCCCCAACCTCACTCGTGGCTTCATTTTAGCATTTAATTCAATTCCCAATCTCATTCGGGCCATGAAATAACCTATTAAGCACATTACATATGTGAAAACTTGAATCATTTTTTACCCCTACCGGGACTCGAACCTAGGACTTATGATTACTAAGTCAAGGCGCTACCACTACACCACAGAAGGTTAAAAGGAATCCAACCTTATAGCTTATATCTGCTATACTTAGGAATGAACGCATTCTAACTGAATGCCACTATGTTCATATTACATATTCCCCAACCTCACTCGTGGCTTCATTTTAGCATTTAATTCAATTCCCAATCTCATTCAGGCCATGAAATAACCTATTAAGCACATTACATATGTGAAAACTTGAATCATTTTTTACCCCTACCGGGACTCGAACCTAGGACTTATGATTACTAAGTCAAGGCGCTACCACTACACCACAGAAGGTTAAAAGGAATCCAACCTTATAGCTTATATCTGCTATACTTAGGAATGAACGCATTCTAACTGAATGCCACTATGTTCATATTACATATTCCCCAACCTCACTCGTGGCTTCATTTTAGCATTTAATTCAATTCCCAATCTCATTCAGGCCATGAAATAACCTATTAAGCACATTGCATATGTGAAAACTTGAATCATTTTTTACCCCGACTGGGACTCGAACCTAGGATTTATGATTACAAAGTCAAGGCGCTACCACTACACCACAGAAGGTTAAAAGGAATCCAACCTTATAGCTTATATCTGCTATACTTAGGAATGAACGCATTCTAACTGAATGCCACTATGTTCATATTACAGATTCCCCAACCTCACTCGTGGCTTCATTTTAGCATTTAATTCAATTCCCAATCTCATTCGGGCCATGAAATAACCTATTAAGCACATTACATATGTGAAAACTTGAATCATTTTTTACCCCTACCGGGACTCGAACCTAGGACTTATGATTACTAAGTCAAGGCGCTACCAGTACACCACAGAAGGTTAAAAGGAATCCAACCTTATAGCTTATATCTGCTATACTTAGGAATGAACGCATTCTAACTGAATGCCACTATGTTCATATTACAGATTCCCCAACCTCACTCGTGGCTTCATTTTAGCATTTAATTCAATTCCCAATCTCATTCAGGCCATGATATAACCTATTAAGCACATTACATATGTGAAAACTTGAATCATTTTTTACCCCGACCGGGACTCGAACCTAGGACTTATGATTACTAAGTCAAGGCGCTACCACTACACCACAGAAGGTTAATAGGAATCCAACCTTATAGCTTATATCTACTATACTTAGAAATGAACGCATTCTAACTGAATGATACTATGTTCATATTACAGATTCCCCAACCTCACTCGTGGCTTCATTTTAGCATTTAACTCAATTCCCAAACTCATTCGGGCCATGAAATAACCTATTAAACACATTACATATGTGAAAACTTGAATCATATTTTACCCCGACAGGGACTCGAACCTAGAACTTATGATTACTAAGTCAAGGCGCTACCACTACACCACAGAAGGTTAAAAGGAATCCAACCTTATAGCTTATATCTGCTATACTTAGGAATGAACGCATTTTAACTGAATGCCACTATGTTCATATTACAGAATCCCCAACCTCACTCGTGGCTTCATTTTAGCATTTAATTCAATTCCCAATCTCATTCGGGCCATGAAATAACCTATTAAACATATTACATATGTGAAAACTTGAATCAATTTTTACCCCGACCGGGACTCGAACCTAGGACTTATGATTACTAAGTCAAGGCGCTATCACTACACCACAGAAGGTTGAAAGGAATCCAACCTTATAGCTTATATCTGCTATACTTAGGAATGAACGCATTCTAACTGAATGCCACTATGTTCATATTACAGATTCCCCAACCTCACTCGTGGCTTCATTTTAGCATTTAATTCAATTCCCAATCTCATTCGGGCCATGAAATAACCTATTAAGCACATTACATATGTAAAAACTTTAATCATTTTTTACCCCTACCGGGACTCGAACCTAGGACTTATGATTACTAAATCAAGGCGCTACCACTACACCACAGAAGGTTAAAAGGAATCCAACCTTATAGCTTATATCTGCTATACATAGGAATGAACGCATTCTAACTGATTGCCACTATGTTCATATTACAGATTCCCCAACCTCACTCGTTTCTTCATTTTAGCATTTAATTCAATTCCCAATCTCATTCAGGCCATGAAATAACCTATTAAGCACATTGCATATGTGAAAACTTGAATCATTTTTTACCATGACTGGGACTCGAACCTAGGACTTATGATTACAAAGTCAAGGCGCTACCACTACACCACAGAAGGTTAAAAGGAATCCAACCTTATAGCTTATATCTGCTATACTTAGGAATGAACGCATTCTAACTGAATGCCACTATGTTCATATTACAGATTCCCCAACCTCACTCGTGGCTTCATTTTAGCATTTAATTCAATTCCCAATCTCATTCGGGCCATGAAATAACCTATTAAGCACATTACATATGTGAAAACTTGAATCATTTTTTACCCCGACCGGGACTCGAACCTAGGACTTGTGATTACTAAGTCAAGGCGCTACCACTACACCACAGAAGGTTAAAAAGAATCCAACCTTATAGCTTATATCTACTATACTTAGGAATGAACGCATTCTAACTGAATGATACTATGTTCAGATTACAGATTTCCCAACCTCACTCGTGGCTTCATTTTAGCATTTAACTCAATTCCCAAACTCATTCGGGCCATGAAATAACCTATTAAGCACATTACATATGTGAAAACTTGAATCATATTTTACCCCGACAGGGACTGGAACCTAGGACTTATGATTACTAAGTCAAGGCGCTATCACTACACCACAGAAGGTTAAAAGGAATCCAACCTTATAGCTTATATCTGCTATACTTAGGAATGAACGCATTCTAACAGAATGCCACTATGTTCATATTAAAAATTCCCCAACCTCACTCGTGGCTTCATTTTAGCATTTAATTCAATTCCCAATCTCATTCAGGCCATGAAATAACCTATTAAGCACATTACATATGTGAAAACTTGAATAATTTTTTACCCCGATCGGGACTCGAATCTAGGACTTATGATTACTAAGTCAAGGCGCTACCACTACACCACAGAAGGTTAAAAGAAATGCAACCTTATAGCTTATATCTGCTATACTTAGGAATGAACGCATTCTAACTGAATGCCACTATGTTCATATTACAGATTCACCAACCTCACTCGTGGCTTCATTTTAGCATTTAATTCAATTCCCAATCTCATTCGGGCCATGAAATAACCTATTAAGCACATTACAAATGTTAAAACTTGAATCATTTTTTTACCCTGACTGGGACTTGAACCTAGGACTTATGATTACTAAGTCAAGGCGCTACCACTACACCACAGAAGGTTAAAAGGAATCCAACCTTATAGCTTATATCTGCTATACTTAGGAAAGAATGCATTCTAACTGAATGCCACTATGTTCATATTAAAGATTCCCCAACCTCACTCGTGGCTTCATTTTAGCATTTAATTCAATTCCCAATCTCATTCAGGCCATGAAATAACCTATTAAGCACATTACATAAGTGAAAACTTGAATCATTTTTTGCCCCGAACGGGACTCGAACCTAGGACTTATGATTACTAAGTCAAGGCGCTACCACTACACCACAGAAGGTTAAAAGGAATCCAACCTTATAGCTTATATCTGCTATACTTAGGAATGAACGCATTCTAACTGAATGCCACTATGTTCATATTACAGATTCCCCAACCTCACTCGTGGCTTCATTTTAGCATTTAATTCAATTCCCAATCTCATTCAGGCCATGATATAACCTATTAAGCACATTACATATGTGAAAACTTGAATCATTTTTTACCCCGACCGTGACTCGAACCTAGGACTTATGATTACTAAGTCAAGGCGCTACCACTACACCACAGAAGGTTAAAAGGAATCCAACCTTATAGCTTATATCTACTATACTTAGGAATGAACGCATTCTAACTGAATAATACTATGTTCATATTACAGATTCCCCAACCTCACTCGTGGCTTCATTTTAGCATTTAACTCAATTCCCAAACTCATTCGGGCCATGAAATAACCTATTAAGCACATTACATATGTGAAAACTTGAATCATATTTTACCCCGACAGGGACTCGAACCTAGGACTTATTATTACTAAGTCAAGGCGCTACCACTACACCACAGAAGGTTAAATGGAATCCAACCTTATAGCTTATATCTGCTATACTTAGGAATGAACGCATTTTAACTGAATGCCACTATGTTCATATTACAGAATCCCCAACCTCACTCGTGGCTTCATTTTAGCATTTAATTCAATTCCCAATCTCATTCGGGCCATGAAATAACCTATTAAACATATTACATATGTGAAAACTTGAATAATTTTTTACCCCGACCGGGACTCGAACCTAGGACTTATGATTACTAAGTCAAGGCGCTACCACTACACCACAGAAGGTTAAAAGGAATCCAACCTTATAGCTTATATCTGCTATACTTAGGAATGAAAGCATTCTAACTGAATGCCACTATGTTCATATTACAGATTCCCCAACCTCACTCGTGGCTTCATTTTAGCATTTAATTCAATTCCCAATCTCATTCGGGCCATGAAATAACCTATTACGCACATTACATATGTAAAAACTTGAATCATTTTTTACCCCTACCGGGACTCGAACCTAGGACTTATGATTACTAAATCAAGGCGCTACCACTACACCACAGAAGGTTAAAAGGAATCCAACCTTATAGCTTATATCTGCTATACTTAGGAATGAACGCATTCTAACTGAATGCCACTATGTTCATATTACAGATTCCCCAACCTCACTCGTGGCTTCATTTTAGCATTTAATTCAATTCCCAATCTCATTCGGGCCATGAAATAACCTATTAAGCACATTACATATGTGAAAACTTGAATCATTTTTTACCCCTACCGGGACTCGAACCTAGGACTTATGATTACTAAGTCAAGGCGCTACCACTACACCACAGAAGGTTAAAAGGAATCCAACCTTATAGCTTATATCTGCTATACTTAGGAATGAACGCATTCTAACTGAATGCCACTATGTTCATATTACATATTCCCCAACCTCACTCGTGGCTTCATTTTAGCATTTAATTCAATTCCCAATCTCATTCAGGCCATGAAATAACCTATTAAGCACATTGCATATGTGAAAACTTGAATCATTTTTTACCCCGACTGGGACTCGAACCTAGGATTTATGATTACAAAGTCAAGGCGCTACCACTACACCACAGAAGGTTAAAAGGAATCCAACCTTATAGCTTATATCTGCTATACTTAGGAATGAACGCATTCTAACTGAATGCCACTATGTTCATATTACAGATTCCCCAACCTCACTCGTGGCTTCATTTTAGCATTTAATTCAATTCCCAATCTCATTCGGGCCATGAAATAACCTATTAAGCACATTACATATGTGAAAACTTGAATAATTTTTTACCCCTACCGGGACTCGAACCTAGGACTTATGATTACTAAGTCAAGGCGCTACCAGTACACCACAGAAGGTTAAAAGGAATCCAACCTTATAGCTTATATCTGCTATACTTAGGAATGAACGCATTCTAACTGAATGCCACTATGTTCATATTACAGATTCCCCAACCTCACTCGTGGCTTCATTTTAGCATTTAATTCAATTCCCAATCTCATTCAGGCCATGATATAACCTATTAAGCACATTACATATGTGAAAACTTGAATCATTTTTTACCCCGACAGGGACTCGAACCTAGGACTTATGATTACTAAGTCAAGGCGCTACCACTACACCACAGAAGGTTAATAGGAATCCAACCTTATAGCTTATATCTACTATACTTAGAAATGAACGCATTCTAACTGAATGATACTATGTTCATATTACAGATTCCCCAACCTCACTCGTGGCTTCATTTTAGCATTTAACTCAATTCCCAAACTCATTCGGGCCATGAAATAACCTATTAAACACATTACATATGTGAAAACTTGAATCATATTTTACCCCGACAGGGACTCGAACCTAGAACTTATGATTACTAAGTCAAGGCGCTACCACTACACCACAGAAGGTTAAAAGGAATCCAACCTTATAGCTTATATCTGCTATACTTAGGAATGAACGCATTTTAACTGAATGCCACTATGTTCATATTACAGAATCCCCAACCTCACTCGTGGCTTCAGTTTTAGCATTTAATTCAATTCCCAATCTCATTCGGGCCATGAAATAACCTATTAAACATATTACATATGTGAAAACTTGAATCAATTTTTACCCCGACCGGGACTCGAACCTAGGACTTATGATTACTAAGTCAAGGCGCTATCACTACACCACAGAAGATTGAAAGGAATCCAACCTTATAGCTTATATCTGCTATACTTAGGAATGAACGCATTCTAACTGAATGCCACTATGTTCATATTGCAGATTCCCCAACCTCACTCGTGGCTTCATTTTAGCATTTAATTCAATTCCCAATCTCATTCAGGCCATGAAATAACCTATTAAGCACATTACATATGTAAAAACTTTAATCATTTTTTACCCCTACCGGGACTCGAACCTAGGACTTATGATTACTAAATCAAGGCGCTACCACTACACCACAGAAGGTTAAAAGGAATCCAACCTTATAGCTTATATCTGCTATACATAGGAATGAACGCATTCTAACTGATTGCCACTATGTTCATATTACAGATTCCCCAACCTCACTCGTTTCTTCATTTTAGCATTTAATTCAATTCCCAATCTCATTCAGGCCATGAAATAACCTATTAAGCACATTGCATATGTGAAAACTTGAATCATTTTTTACCATGACTGGGACTCGAACCTAGGACTTATGATTACAAAGTCAAGGCGCTACCACTACACCACAGAAGGTTAAAAGGAATCCAACCTTATAGCTTATATCTGCTATACTTAGGAATGAACGCATTCTAACTGAATGCCACTATGTTCATATTACAGATTCCCCAACCTCACTCGTGGCTTCATTTTAGCATTTAATTCAATTCCCAATCTCATTCGGGCCATGAAATAACCTATTAAGCACATTACATATGTGAAAACTTGAATAATTTTTTACCACGACAGGGACTCGAGCCTAGGACTTATGATTACTAAGTCAAGGCGCTACCACTTCACCACAGAAGGTTAATAGGAATCCAACCTTATAGCTTATATCTGCTATACTTAGGAATGAACGCATTCTAACTGAATGCCACTATGTTCATATTACTGATTCCCCAACCTCACTCGTGGCTTCATTTTAGCATTTAATTCAATTCCCAATCTCATTCGGGCCATGAAATAAACTATTAAGCACATTACATATGTGAAAACTTGAATCATTTTTTTACCCCAACCGGGACTCGAACCTAGGACTTATGATTACTAAGTCAAATCGCTAATACTACACCACAGAAGGTTAAAAGGAATCCAACCTTATAGCTTATATCTGCTATACTTAGGAATGAACGCATTCTAACTGAATGCCACTATGTTCATATTACAGATTCCCCAACCTCACTCGTGGCTTCATTTTAGCATTTAATTCAATTCCCAATCTCATTTGGGCCATGAAATAACCTATTAAGCACATTACATATGTGAAAATTTGAATCATTTTTTACTCCAACCGGGACTCGAAAATAGGACTTATGATTACTAAGTCAAGGAGCTACCACTACACCACAGAAGGTTAAAAGGAATCCATCCTTATAGCTTATATCTGCTATACTTAGGAATGAACGCATTCTAACTGAATGCCACTATGTTCATATTACAGATACCCCAACCTCACTCGTGGCTTCATTTTAGCATTTAATTCAATTCCCAATCTCATTCGGGCCATGAAATAACCTATTAAGCACATTACATATGTGAAAACTTGAATCATTTTTTACCCCTACCGTGACTCGAACCTAGGACTTATGATTACTAAATCAAGGCGCTACCACTACACCACAGAAGGTTAAAAGGAATCCAACCTTATAGCTTATATCTGCTGTACTTAGGAATGAACGCATTCTAACTGAATGCCACTATGTTCATATTACAGATTCCCCAACCTCACTCGTGGCTTCATTTTAGCATTTAATTCAATTCCCAATCTCATTCGGGCTATGAAATAACCTATTAAGCACATTACATATGTGAAAACTTGAATCATTTTTTACCCCTACCGGGACTCGAACCTAGGACTTATGATTACTAAGTCAAGGCGCTACCACTACACCACAGAAGGTTAAAAGGAATCCAACCTTATAGCTTATATCTGCTATACTTAGGAATGAACGCATTCTAACTGAATGCCACTATGTTCATATTACAGATTCCCCAACCTCACTCGTGGCTTCATTTTAGCATTTAATTCAATTCCCAATCTCATTCGGGCCATGAAATAACCTATTAAGCACATTACATATGTGAAAACTTGAATAATTTTTTACCCCTACCGGGACTCGAACCTAGGACTTATGATTACTAAGTCAAGGCGCTACCAGTACACCACAGAAGGTTAAAAGGAATCCAACCTTATAGCTTATATCTGCTATACTTAGGAATGAACGCATTCTAACTGAATGCCACTATGTTCATATTACAGATTCCCCAACCTCACTCGTGGCTTCATTTTAGCATTTAATTCAATTCCCAATCTCATTCAGGCCATGATATAACCTATTAAGCACATTACATATGTGAAAACTTGAATCATTTTTTACCCCGACAGGGACTCGAACCTAGGACTTATGATTACTAAGTCAAGGCGCTACCACTACACCACAGAAGGTTAATAGGAATCCAACCTTATAGCTTATATCTACTATACTTAGAAATGAACGCATTCTAACTGAATGATACTATGTTCATATTACAGATTCCCCAACCTCACTCGTGGCTTCATTTTAGCATTTAACTCAATTCCCAAACTCATTCGGGCCATGAAATAACCTATTAAACACATTACATATGTGAAAACTTGAATCATATTTTACCCCGACAGGGACTCGAACCTAGAACTTATGATTACTAAGTCAAGGCGCTACCACTACACCACAGAAGGTTAAAAGGAATCCAACCTTATAGCTTATATCTGCTATACTTAGGAATGAACGCATTTTAACTGAATGCCACTATGTTCATATTACAGAATCCCCAACCTCACTCGTGGCTTCAGTTTTAGCATTTAATTCAATTCCCAATCTCATTCGGGCCATGAAATAACCTATTAAACATATTACATATGTGAAAACTTGAATCAATTTTTACCCCGACCGGGACTCGAACCTAGGACTTATGATTACTAAGTCAAGGCGCTATCACTACACCACAGAAGATTGAAAGGAATCCAACCTTATAGCTTATATCTGCTATACTTAGGAATGAACGCATTCTAACTGAATGCCACTATGTTCATATTGCAGATTCCCCAACCTCACTCGTGGCTTCATTTTAGCATTTAATTCAATTCCCAATCTCATTCAGGCCATGAAATAACCTATTAAGCACATTACATATGTAAAAACTTTAATCATTTTTTACCCCTACCGGGACTCGAACCTAGGACTTATGATTACTAAATCAAGGCGCTACCACTACACCACAGAAGGTTAAAAGGAATCCAACCTTATAGCTTATATCTGCTATACATAGGAATGAACGCATTCTAACTGATTGCCACTATGTTCATATTACAGATTCCCCAACCTCACTCGTTTCTTCATTTTAGCATTTAATTCAATTCCCAATCTCATTCAGGCCATGAAATAACCTATTAAGCACATTGCATATGTGAAAACTTGAATCATTTTTTACCATGACTGGGACTTGAACCTAGGACTTATGATTACAAAGTCAAGGCGCTACCACTACACCACAGAAGGTTAAAAGGAATCCAACCTTATAGCTTATATCTGCTATACTTAGGAATGAACGCATTCTAACTGAATGCCACTATGTTCATATTACAGATTCCCCAACCTCACTCGTGGCTTCATTTTAGCATTTAATTCAATTCCCAATCTCATTCGGGCCATGAAATAACCTATTAAGCACATTACATATGTGAAAACTTGAATCATTTTTTACCACGACAGGGACTCGAGCCTAGGACTTATGATTACTAAGTCAAGGCGCTACCACTTCACCACAGAAGGTTAATAGGAATCCAACCTTATAGCTTATATCTGCTATACTTAGGAATGAACGCATTCTAACTGAATGCCACTATGTTCATATTACTGATTCCCCAACCTCACTCGTGGCTTCATTTTAGCATTTAATTCAATTCCCAATCTCATTCGGGCCATGAAATAAACTATTAAGCACATTACATATGTGAAAACTTGAATCATTTTTTTACCCCAACCGGGACTCGAACCTAGGACTTATGATTACTAAGTCAAATCGCTAATACTACACCACAGAAGGTTAAAAGGAATCCAACCTTATAGCTTATATCTGCTATACTTAGGAATGAACGCATTCTAACTGAATGCCACTATGTTCATATTACAGATTCCCCAACCTCACTCGTGGCTTCATTTTAGCATTTAATTCAATTCCCAATCTCATTTGGGCCATGAAATAACCTATTAAGCACATTACATATGTGAAAATTTGAATCATTTTTTACTCCAACCGGGACTCGAAAATAGGACTTATGATTACTAAGTCAAGGAGCTACCACTACACCACAGAAGGTTAAAAGGAATCCATCCTTATAGCTTATATCTGCTATACTTAGGAATGAACGCATTCTAACTGAATGCCACTATGTTCATATTACAGATACCCCAACCTCACTCGTGGCTTCATTTTAGCATTTAATTCAATTCCCAATCTCATTCGGGCCATGAAATAACCTATTAAGCACATTACATATGTGAAAACTTGAATCATTTTTTACCCCTACCGGGACTCGAACCTAGGACTTATGATTACTAAATCAAGGCGCTACCACTACACCACAGAAGGTTAAAAGGAATCCAACCTTATAGCTTATATCTGCTGTACTTAGGAATGAACGCATTCTAACTGAATGCCACTATGTTCATATTACAGATTCCCCAACCTCACTCGTGGCTTCATTTTAGCATTTAATTCAATTCCCAATCTCATTCGGGCTATGAAATAACCTATTAAGCACATTACATATGTGAAAACTTGAATCATTTTTTACCCCTACCGGGACTCGAACCTAGGACTTATGATTACTAAGTCAAGGCGCTACCACTACACCACAGAAGGTTAAAAGGAATCCAACCTTATAGCTTATATCTGCTATACTTAGGAATGAATGCATTCTAACTGAATGCCACTATGTTCATATTACAGATTCCCCAACCTCACTCGTGGCTTCATTTTAGCTTTTAATTCAATTCCCAATCTCATTCGGGCCATGAAATAACCTATTAAGCACATTGCATATGTGAAAACTTGAATCATTTTTTACCCCGACTGGGACTCGAACCTAGGACTTATGATTACAAAGTCAAGGCGCTACCACTACACCACAGAAGGTTAAAAGGAATCCAACCTTATAGCTTATATCTGCTGTACTTAGGAATGAACACATTCTAACTGAATGCCACTATGTTCATATTACAGAATCCCTAACCTCACTCGTGGCTTCATTTTAGCATTTAATTCAATTCCCAATCTCATTCGGGCCATGAAATAAACTATTAAGCACATTACATATGTGAAAACTTGAATCATTTTTTTACCCCAAGCGGGACTCGAACCTAGGACTTATGATTACTAAGTCAAATCGCTAATACTACACCACAGAAGGTTAAAAGGAATCCAACCTTATAGCTTATATCTGCTATACTTAGGAATGAACGCATTCTAACTGAATGCCACTATGTTCATATTACAGATTCCCCAACCTCACTCGTGGCTTCATTTTAGCATTTAATTCAATTCCCAATCTCATTTGGGCCATGAAATAACCTATTAAGCACATTACATATGTGAAAATTTGAATCATTTTTTACTCCGACCGGGACTCGAAAATAGGACTTATGATTACTAAGTCAAGGAGCTACCACTACACCACAGAAGGTTAAAAGGAATCCATCCTTATAGCTTATATCTGCTATACTTAGGAATGAAAGCATTCTAACTGAATGCCACTATGTTCATATTACAGATTCCCCAACCTCACTCGTGGCTTCATTTTAGCATTTAATTCAATTCCCAATCTCATTCGGGCCATGAAATAACCTATTAAGCACATTACATATGTAAAAACTTGAATCATTTTTTACCCCTACCGGGACTCGAACCTAGGACTTATGATTACTAAATCAAGGCGCTACCACTACACCACAGAAGGTTAAAAGGAATCCAACCTTATAGCTTATATCTGCTATACTTAGGAATGAACGCATTCTAACTGAATGCCACTATGTTCATATTACAGATTCCCCAACCTCACTCGTGGCTTCATTTTAGCATTTAATTCAATTCCCAATCTCATTCGGGCCATGAAATAACCTATTAAGCACATTACATATGTGAAAACTTGAATCATTTTTTACCCCTACCGGGACTCGAACCTAGGACTTATGATTACTAAGTCAAGGCGCTACCACTACACCACAGAAGGTTAAAAGGAATCCAACCTTTTAGCTTATATCTGCTATACTTAGGAATGAACGCATTCTAACTGAATGCCACTATGTTCATATTACAGATTCCCCAACCACATTCGTGGCTTCATTTTAGCATTTAATTCAATTCCCAATCTCATTCAGGCCATGAAATAACCTATTAAGCACATTGCATATGTGAAAACTTGAATCATTTTTTACCCCGACTGGGACTCGAACCTAGGATTTATGATTACAAAGTCAAGGCGCTACCACTACACCACAGAAGGTTAAAAGGAATCCAACCTTATAGCTTATATCTGCTATACATAGGAATGAACGCATTCTAACTGATTGCCACTATGTTCATATTACAGATTCCCCAATCTCACTCGTTTCTTCATTTTAGCATTTAATTCAATTCCCAATCTCATTCAGGCCATGAAATAACCTATTAAGCACTTTGCATATGTGAAAACTTGAATCATTTTTTACCCCGACTGGGACTCGAACCTAGGACTTATGATTACAAAGTCAAGGCGCTACCACTACACCACAGAAGGTTAAAAGGAATCCAACCTTATAGCTTATATCTGCTATACTTAGGAATGAACGCATTCTAACTGATTGCCACTATGTTCATATTACAGATTCCCCAATCTCACTCGTTTCTTCATTTTAGCATTTAATTCAATTCCCAATCTCATTCAGGCCATGAAATAACCTATTAAGCACTTTGCATATGTGAAAACTTGAATCATTTTTTACCCCGACTGGGACTCGAACCTAGGACTTATGATTACAAAGTCAAGGCGCTACCACTACACCACAGAAGGTTAAAAGGAATCCAACCTTATAGCTTATATCTGCTATACTTATGAATGAACGCATTCTAACTGAATGCCACTATGTTCATATTACAGATTCCCCAACCTCACTCGTGGCTTCATTTTAGCATTTAATTCAATTCCCAATCTCATTCAGGCCATGAAATAACCTATTAAGCACATTACATATGTGAAAACTTGAATCATTTTTTACCCCGACCGGGACTCGAACCTAGGACTCGTGATTACTTAGTCAAGGCGCTACCACTACACCACAGAAGGTTAAAAAGAATCCAACCTTATAGCTTATATCTACTATACTTAGGAATGAACGCATTCTAACTGAATGATACTATGTTCAGATTACAGATTTCCCAACCTCACTCGTGGCTTCATTTTAGCATTTAACTCAATTCCCAAACTCATTCGGGCCATGAAATAACCTATTAAGCACATTACATATGTGAAAACTTGAATCATATTTTACCCCGACAGGGACTGGAACCTAGGACTTATGATTACTAAGTCAAGGCGCTATCACTACACCACAGAAGGTTAAAAGGAATCCAACCTTATAGCTTATATCTGCTATACTTAGGAATGAACGCATTCTAACAGAATGCCACTATGTTCATATTAAAGATTCCCCAACCTCACTCGTGGCTTCATTTTAGCATTTAATTCAATTCCCAATCTCATTCAGGCCATGAAATAACCTATTAAGCACATTACATATGTGAAAACTTGAGTAATTTTTTACCCCGATCGGGACTCGAATCTAGGACTTACGGTTACTAAGTCAAGGCGCTACCACTACACCACAGAAGGTTAAAAGAAATGCAACCTTATAGCTTATATCTGCTATACTTAGGAATGAACGCATTCTAACTGAATGCCACTATGTTCATATTACAGATTCACCAACCTCACTCGTGGCTTCATTTTAGCATTTAATTCAATTCCCAATCTCATTCGGGCCATGAAATAACCTATTAAGCACATTACATATGTTAAAACTTGAATCATTTTTTTACCCCGATCGGGACTCGAATCTAGGACTTACGATTACTAAGTCAAGGCGCTACCACTACACCACAGAAGGTTAAAAGAAATGCAACCTTATAGCTTATATCTGCTATACTTAGGAATGAACGCATTCTAATTGAATGCCACTATGTTCATATTAAAGATTCCCCAACCTCACTCGTGGCTTCATTTTAGCATTTAATTCAATTCCCAATCTCATTCGGGCCATGAAATAACCTATTAAGTACATTACATATGTGAAAGCTTGAATCATTTTTTGCCCCGACCGGGGCTCGAACCTAGGACTTATGATTACTAAGTCAAGGTGCTACCACTACACCACAGAAGGTTAAAAGGAATCCAACCTTATAGCTTATATCTGCTATACTTAGGAATGAACGCATTCTAACTGAATGCCACTATGTTCATATTACAGATTCCCCAACCTCACTCGTGGCTTCATTTTAGCATTTAATTCAATTCCAAATCTCATTCGGGCCATGAAATAACCTATTAAACATATTACATATGTGAAAAATTGAATCATTTTTTACCCCGACAGGGACTCGAACCTAGGACTTATGATTACTAAGTCAAGGCGCTACCACTACACCACAGAAGGTTAAAAGGAATCCAACCTTATAGCTTATATCTGCTATACTTAGGAATGTACGCATTCTAACTGAATGCCACTATGTTCATATTACAGATTCCCCAACCTCACTCGTGGCTTCATTTTAGCATTTAATTCAATTCCCAATCTCATTCGGGCCATGAAATAACCTATTAAGCACATTATATATGTAAAAACTTGAATCATTTTTTACCCCTACCGGGACACGAACCTAGGACTTATGATTACTAAATCAAGGCGCTACCACTACACCACAGAAGGTTAAAAGGAATCCAACCTTATAGCTTATATCTGCTATACTTAGGAATGAACGCATTCTAACTGAATGCCACTATGTTCATATTACAGATTCCCCAACCTCACTCGTGGCTTCATTTTAGCATTTAATTCAATTCCCAATCTCATTCGGGCCATGAAATAACCTATTAAGCATAATTACATATGTGAAAACTTGAATCATTTTTTACCCCTACCGGGACTCGAACCTAGGACTTATGATTACTAAGACAAGGCGCTACACTACACCACAGAAGGTTAAAAGGAATCCAACCTTATAGCTTATATCTGCTATACTTAGGAATGAACGCATTCTAACTGAATGCCACTATGTTCATATTACAGATTCCCCAACCTCACTCGTGGCTTCATTTTAGCATTTAATTCAATTCCCAATCTCATTCGGGCCATGAAATAACCTATTAAGCACATTGCATATGTGAAAACTTGAATCATTTTTTACCCCGACTGGGACTCGAACCTAGGACTTATGATTACAAAGTCAAGGCGCTACCACTACACCACAGAAGGTTAAAAGGAATCCAACATTATAGCTTATATCTGCTATACTTAGGAATGAACGCATTCTAACTGAATGCCACTATGTTCATATTACAGATTCCCCAACCTCACTCGCGGCTTCATTTTAGCATTTAATTCAATTCCCAATCTCATTCGGGCCATGAAATAACCTATTAAGCACATTACATATGTGAAAACTTTAATCATTTTTTACCCCGACAGGGACTCAAACCTAGGACTTATGATTACTAAGTCAAGGCGCTACCACTACACCACAGAAGGTTAAAAGGAATCCAACCTTATAGCTTATATCTACTATTCTTAGGAATGAACGCATTATAACTGAATGATACTATGTTCATATTACAGATTCCCCAACCTCACTCGTGGATTCATTTTAGCATTTAACTCAATTCCCAAACTCATTCGGGCCATGAAATAACCTATTAAGCACATTACATATGTGAAAACTTGAATCATATTTTACCCCGACAGGGACTGGAACCTAGGACTTATGATTACTAAGTCAAGGCGCTACCACTACACCACAGAAGGTTAAAAGGAATCCAACCTTATAGCTTATATCTGCTATACTTAGGAATGAACGCATTCTAACTGAATGCCACTATGTTCATATTACAGAATCCCCAACCTCTCTCGTGGCTTCATTTTAGCATTTAATTCAATTCCCAATCTCATTCGGGCCATGCAATAACCTATTAAGCACATTACATATGTGAAAACTTGAATCATTTTTTACCCCGACTGGGACTCGAACCTATTACTTATGATTACTAAGTCAAGGCGCTACCACTACACCACAGAAGGTTAAAAGGAATCCAACCTTATAGCTTATATCTGCTATACTTAGGAATGAACGCATTCTAACTGAATGCCACTATGTTCATATTACAGATTACCCAACCTCACTCGTGGCTTCATTTTAGCATTTAATTCAATTCCCAATCTCATTCAGGCCATGAAATAACCTATTAAGCACATTACATATGTGAAAACTTGAATCATTTTTTACCCCGACCGGGACTCGAACCTAGGACTTATGATTACTAAGTCAAGGCGCTACCACTACATCACAGAAGGTTAAAAGGAATCCAACCTTATAGCTTATATCTGCTATACTTAGGAATGAACGCATTCTAACTGAATGCCACTATGTTCATATTACAGATTCCCCAACCTCACTCGTGGCTTCATTTTAGCATTTAATTCAATTCCCAATCTCATTCAGGCCATAAAATAACCTATTAAGCACATTGCATATGTGAAAACTTGAATCATTTTTTACCCCTACCGGGACTCGAACCTAGGACTTATGATTACAAAGTCAAGGCGCTACCACTACACCACAGAAGGTTAAAAGGAATCCAACCTTATAGCTTATATCTGCTATACTTAGGAATGAACGCATTCTAACTGAATGCCACTATGTTCATATTACAGATTCCCCAACCTCACTCATGGCTTCATTTTAGCATTTAATTCAATTCCCAATCTCATTCGGGCCATGAAATAACCTATTAAGCACATTACATATGTGAAAACTTGAATCATTTTTTACCCCGACCGGGACTCGAACCTAGGACTTATGATTACTAAGTCAATGCGGTACCACTACACCACAGAAGGTTAAAAGGAATCCAACCTTATAGCTTATATCTACTATTCTTAGGAATGAATGCATTCTAACTGAATGATACTATGTTCATATTACAGATTACCCAACCTCACTCGTGGCTTCATTTTAGCATTTAATTCAATTCCCAATCTCATTCGGGCCATGAAATAACCTATTAAGCACATTACATATGTGAAAACTTGAATCATTTTTTACCCCTACCGGGACTCGAACCTAGGACTTATGATTACTAAGTCAAGGCGCTACCACTACACCACAGAAGGTTAAAAGGAATCCAACCTTATAGCTTATATCTGCTATACTTAGGAATGAACGCATTCTAACTGAATGCCACTATGTTCATATTACAGATTCCCCAACCTCACTCGTGGCTTCATTTTAGCATTTAACTCAATTCCCAAACTCATTCGGGCCATGAAATAACCTATTAAGCACATTACATATGTGAAAACTTGAATCATATTTTACCTCGACAGGGACTGGAACCTAGGACTTATGATTACTAAGTCAAGGCGCTACCACTACACCACAGAAGGTTAAAAGGAATCCAACCTTATAGCTTATATCTGCTATACTTAGGAATGAACGCATTCTAACTGAATGCCACTATGTTCATATTACAGAATCCCCAACCTCACTCGTGGCTTCATTTTAGCATTTAATTCAATTCCCAATCTCATTCGGGCCATGAAATAACCTATTAAACACATTACATATGTGAAAACTTGAATCATTTTTTACCCCGACTGGGACTCGAACCTATTACTTATGATTACTAAGTCAAGGCGCTACCACTACACCACAGAAGGTTAAAAGGAATCCAACCTTATAGCTTATATCTGCTATACTTAGGAATGAACGCATTCTAACTGAATGCCACCATGTTCATATTAGAGATTCCCCAACCTCACTCGTGGCTTCATTTTAGCATTTAATTCAATTCCCAATCTCATTCAGGCCATGAAATAACCTATTAAGCACATTACATATGTGAAAACTTGAATCATTTTTTACCCCGACCGGGACTCGAACCTAGAACTTATGATTACTAAGTCAAGGCGCTACCACTACACCACAGAAGGTTAAAAGGAATGCAACCTTATAGCTTATATCTGCTATACTTAGGAATGAACGCATTCTAACTGAATGCCACTATGTTCATATTACAGATTCACCAACCTCTCTCGTGGCTTCATTTTAGCATTTAATTCAATTCCCAATCTCATTCGGGCCATGAAATAACCTCTTAAGCACATTACATATGGTAAAACTTGAATCATTTTTTTACCCTGACTGGGACTTGAACCTAGGACTTATGATTACTAAGTCAAGGCGCTACCACTACACCACAGAAGGTTAAAAGGAATCCAACCTTATAGCTTATATCTGCTATACTTAGGAATGAATGCATTCTAACTGAATGCCACTATGTTCATATTAAAGATTCCCCAACCTCACTCGTGGCTTCATTTTAGCATTTAATTCAATTCTCAATCTCATTCAGGCCATGAAATAACCTATTAAGTACATTACATATGTGAAAACTTGAATCATTTTTTGC
>JAXCGZ010002275.1:55000-67500 GCA_037179515.1 Halocaridina rubra | reverse complement strand
AATGTTAACGTTTAACCCTCAACTATTTCCATTACAGTTGTTTAGTGACCTTTTTTTTATATGTTTTCAACTAAACTGATATAATATTAGGTTTAATTAGGCTAGTTCACCCCTTATAAGGAAACGAGTTGTGATGTTTGACATTCCGTCAATAAGACCAATTTAACTCATCTTGAATAGTTCTCCGTTAATGGTGTGATAATTGTGGCCAGACTAGCAGGAAATTTATAATAGCCTGTTCTGCATTATATGGTATATCGCTTTGCTAATATCGCCAGAATATACTTTTGAAAATCAACTAATGGAAAAGAATGATTGAGCAAAGGCTTCAAGTTACGTTTGTAAGATATTAAGCAGAAAAAGCCTTGAACCGAATATTTATTGATCTTCCCGTAGGTAGTGGCTTCTAGTGAAGAGGAAAAAGGTAATGATGATACTTCAGTCATTTTATAAGCTATATCCAGGTACACTTGAAATACATGCTATCATAGAAACCTCTCTCTCTCTCTCTCTCTCTCTCTCTCTCTCTCTCTCTCTCTCTCTCCTCTCTCACACACACACACAATACCCGCTAGTCTTTTTAACATCATAATAGTCGGTATGAAGGCATTCAACACTAATATCCCCAGCCTAACTACATCAACACGGAATATTCTTGGATATTTGTTACAATCACTCATTATCCCTTCACTTTTGACAAGTCACAACACTCCCCATATGTTTACTTATTTTGGTTTTTTTTTCGTGCCCAGACTCGATAAGGGCATATTTATTCATTCTTATTTGCCCTTCCTGGTGTCACATTAAAAAAAAAAATAATATTATTCCTTCACATTTGACAAGTCATAATACTCCCCATCTTTTTTTTTTTTTTTACTTTTTTCGTGCCCAGGCTCGATAAGGGCAGATTTATTAATTTCTTATTTGGCCCCTCCTGGTGTCACAATACAAAAATGGAAACAAAATTCTTGGTCCACACTCATTATAGGGATTTAATGGTTACGCCTAAGTCGCACCTTTCATTACATATATATGAAGGTATTCCTTCGTTATTACGTTTTATTAAAACCTTTCGGAAGGACTTCAAGCAGGACTGACCCATCTTTCCTAGTTTAGGTCATGATCTGATGAGGTCATAATCAAATAAATACATTAATATGTAATATGGACAAAAAGCATTCATAAAGATTGCGTTCATTCCCTAGCACAGCATTACGTTGTGAAGTTTGCTTTTTCTGTTAACCTTCAGTGGTGTAGTTGGTAGTGCCCTGGCACGCTAATTATGTGTTTTAGGGTCGAGTCCCACCCAGGGGCAAAATATGATTCATGTTTGCACAAATGTTAATATGTGTGTGCATGTGTGTATGTGTGTGCTTGTGTGTGCGCGCGCGTGTGTATATATATATATATATATATATATATATATATATATATATATATATATATATATATATATATATATATATATATATATATATATATATATATATATATATATATATATATATATATATATATATATATATATATATATATATATATCTTCTTCTTCTTCTTCCTCTATTTGCGTTCCCATTTTCATATGGGGTCGCATACGGTTGCCTTCTTGCGAAGGACTTGTTTTGGCAGATGTAATCCTTACGCTGAGTGCATGCCTTTGCTAGCCTCAGACCGTGGCGGGGCGCGAACCCTCGACCTGACGCCTCAAAGTCGGAGACGCTACCGACTGAGCCACGGCGACTACATACATATATATATATATATATATATATATATATATATATATATATATATATATATATATATATATATATATATATATATTTTTTTTTTTATACGCACACACACACACACACACACACACACACACACACACACACACACACACACACACACACACACACACACACACACACACACACACACACACACACACACACACATATAACAGAAACAGGTGGGTGCCACCTCGAACACAAATTCGAATTTTCCTTCAGGTTTGACTTTTGTTTTTCTTTTTCTTTTTATACGTAAATTACCATGGTCAAGTTTTTAAGTTAAGATGTGTGTTACCAGAAAGGAGACAAACTGAGTCACTAAATAGCACTTATATGGAGATATAAAAATTCTGTGTGAAGGTAAATTAGAAGTTTTTCTCTTTTCTTTTTTTTCCTCTTTCTCGTCTTCTTTCTATATTCTGTGAGAGGGAGAACATAAAAATGAAGCCATCTCTGTCCCAAACCTCTCCCACCCATGGGTCGGGAGAAGGGGTAGTCATCAGAGGACTTAAACAGAAAATCAAGAAGTTAGAGGAAATGGTTACAAGCCTTGATGATAAAATTCGGAATATGGATGGAGAAATGAAAGAGAATGAAACACTCAGAGAACAAATAAGATCTTTGGAGGAAGCAAATAAAGCACAAGGGCAGGAGAGAAAGGAACTAGAAAAAAGAATAAAGAAGCTGGAAGGGGAAAAGAGTCAACTAGAATCTAGAATTTCTAATCAAGAAGATAAAAACAAACAGCTAAATGACAACCTAAAGGAATTAGATGTTAGTTCACTGCTATCTTCTGAGAGAGACGAGATTGCTGCTTGGAATGTTCAGATTAAGGAAAACATTGAACAGTTCAGAAAAGAGTTCCAGGAGCTGAATATGGAAAATGATGCCATGAAAACGTCCTTTGCTGATGCACTAAAGGGGAATGTGGCAGTAAAAGAGGCTGTAAAGGTGGTGGCACTGGAAAACATACAAACAGTTGACTATAAAGAGACAGTAATCGAAAAAATGAAAGACGTTGTGATGGAAAGGGCAAACCCACTCATCAGACAGGCACTTGATAAGGAGAAGACAGTGGTAATCTCAGGCATAAGTGAATCCCAGGAGCCAACATGGCAGGGGAGACTTGAAGAAAATAAAGCTAGGGTTGTAGACCTGATAAGAAAGCTTGGAGTAGTATGTGGTCCTGAGGATATTGTAAACATACACCAACTAGGTAAATATTCGAGGGAAGGAAAGCCGAGACCAACAAAAGTATCCTTTGAGAGAGGGGAGACATGTAGGGAAATATTGTTGAGAAAAAAAAGTCTAAAAGACCTTCAAGAATGCAAAGAAGTGTTCATTAGACGATACAGAACACAGGAAGAGATGGGAAAGATCAAAAACTTGTTGCAAGAGGCAAGAAGGTTAAATGATGAAAGAAATGAAGAAGAGAAGAAAAATTTTCGTTACGGAATACTTCCAGACAAAGGGGAGATAAAGAAGATAATGACAGAAGATCAGGGGATGGGGCCTCATTAAGATTGTTATACGCAAATGCTGATGGATTAGCTGGTAAGGCAGTAGAATTACAAGATAGGATTCACAACAGTAAGGCAGATATAGTAGCAATTACAGAGACTAAGTTGAGTGAGGACATAAACAGTGTCACAGTTTTTCCTAAGGGCTTCGGAATACTAAGGGTCGAAAGATCTGAGAGGACTGGTGGAGGGATAGCACTGCTCATAAGTGAGAGGATTCAAGTTGAAGAGATAAACTTGGCTATAGAAAGTGAGTTCAGGGAATTTCTTGTTGCTCGCATAAATACTGGGTCAGAGAGCATTATAATAACTGTTGTATACAACCCACCAAGGAACCAAAATAGGCTTGAAATTTATGAGGAAAGTCATATAGGTACGATTGAAGTCATAAACTCAGTTGTTAACATGACGCGGGAGAAAAAATGTAGGATTTTGATTATGGGAGACTTTAATCATAAAGAGATAGATTGGATAAATCTTGACCCACACAGTGGTGAGGACTCCTTTGGGGCAAGATTCCTAGATTGCGTACAAGGGAATTTCCTACACCAACATGTAATGGAACCAACAAGAGCCAGGGGTGGGGATGAGCCATCACTACTTGATCTGGTGTTCACAGATAATGTGTTGGATATTGAAAATATTGAGTATGAACCACCAATTGGAAAGAGTGACCACTGTGTGTTGTTGATGGAGTATATCATTGAAGACATTCTTCCTGAGAGTAGAGGCACTGAGGACATGAGGAGGAACTATCAGAAAGGAGATTACATCAAAATGAATGAGCTTTTTGCAGTTATTGACTGGAGAACCTTATTTTACAACAAATCTGTACAAGAAATGTATGACATCTTTTGTGAGAAATATGGGAAGATTGTAGATTGCTGCATACCTGTCACCAAAGTAGGTGTAATTCATGCCAGAGAGAAATGGTTCGATAATGGGTGTAAAAGAGCTAAGGAGTGGAGAGACAAATGCTGGAAAAGGTATAGGAGGAGAAAAAACATAAATGCCTGGCAAACCTACAAAAGAGCAAGAAATGACTACCTAAGTAAAAGGAGAGAGGCAGAGAAAGATTATGAGAGGGACATCACCAGGAAGGCGAAAGAAAATCCCAAGCTTTTCCACAGCTTTATCAGAGGAAAACTGAAGGTAAAAGAACAGGTTTTAAGGCTAAAGAGAGCGGATGGAAGCATCACTGAGACGGACGAAGAGATCTGCAAAGAATTGAACAAGGAGTTTCAGTCAGTATTTACAGTAGAAAATACCCCACCCCCTCAGATTGCAGTGATAGAAGCTCAAGGGCCGGTATTAGAGAACATCAACCTTACAGCCACAGAGGTATGCAAAGCGCTGATGGATTTAGATGTTCATAAAGCTACAGGTCCTGATGACATATCCCCTCATGTGCTTAAAAAATGCGCAAACACAATATCAGTGGCACTAAGTATCATATTTAAGGAGTCATTGGAGTCGGGGGAGATTCCAAGATGCTGGAAACAAGCAAATGTGATACCTATCTTCAAAAAGGGAAGGAGGGATACGGCTCTGAACTATAGACCAGTTTCCTTGACCAGCATAGTTTGCAAAGTTATGGAGAAACTACTAAGGAAACATATCTCTCTTCACTTGGAATCCTTCAACTTTTTGTCAGTGAGGCAACAAGGCTTCAGAGAAGGAAGATCAACAGTAACAAACTTATTAGAATTTTATGATGAGGTAAGCCAAATCTTACAGGAAAGAGAGGGCTGGGCAGATTGCATATTCCTAGACTTCCAGAAAGCGTTTGACACTGTTCCACATGGGAGACTTATTAGGAAGCTGCAATCAATGGTTAGAATAGGTGGAAATGTTTTGGAATGGATAAAAACTTACTTAGAAGGAAGGGAACAGAGGGTTAGAGTAAGACACTCAGTGTCTGAATGGAGAAGAGTTAGTAGTGGAGTTCCACAGGGTTCAGTTTTAGGGCCACTTTTGTTCCTTGTATATGTAAATGACCTACCAGAGTCTGTAAATTCATTCATGAATATGTTTGCAGATGATGCAAAGATTGTGAAGAAAGTAAAAAACGAGAACAATGGTAGAGAACTTCAGGAGGATCTAAATAATCTGCATGAGTGGTCAGAAAAGTGGCTAATGAAATTCAATACCTCAAAATGTAAGGTAATGAGAATGGGTACAAGTGCAAGAAGGCCCAAGCTTGACTACTCGGTGGCTGGAGTACAACTTCAGGAGACAGAAAATGAGAGAGATCTAGGAGTAAACATATTGGCAGATTTGTCTCCAGAAATACATATAAATGGCGTAGTAAGGGCAGCATATGCATTCTTATCAAATGTAAGGGTAGCCTTCAGGCACATGGACAAGGAAATGTTCAGAAATATTTATGTAACCTATGTGAGGCCAAAACTCGAATATGCAGCCCCCTTTTGGAATCCGCACTTGAAAAAGCACATAGCTAAGCTTGAAAAAGTTCAAAGACATGCCACGAAACTGGTGCCAGAAATACGCAATCTCGGTTATGATGAGAGGCTGAGGGAATTAGACTTGCCATCACTCGAAGCTAGAAGAGTAAGGGGGGATATGGTGACAGTCTTTAAATTCCTTCATGGTTATGATAGAGTGGATAGGGATCGATATTTCGATATAGCTGGCTCTAGAACTAGAGGTCATAGTTTGAAGCTTCGGAAGAAAACTTGTTTGCAGGATGTAAGGAAATACTTTTTCAGTGTAAGAGTAGTTGATAATTGGAATTCGCTAAGCGAGGAGGTAGTTAATGCTACCTCAATCCATAGTTTTAAGGACAGGTATGATAAGTATCACTAAGTCTAAAAATGGAACCGATCAGGAGACGGGAAGATACGAGCTTTGGGCTCTTTCCCGTAAACACAAATAGGTAATCACAATTAGGTAATCACACACACACACACACACACACACACACACACACACACACACACACACACACACACACACACACACACACACACACACACACACACACACACACACACACACACACACACTATATATATATATATATATATATATATATATATATATATATATATATATATATATATATATATATATATATATATATATATATATATATATATATATATATATATATATATATATATATATATATATATATATATATATATATATATATATATATATATATATATATATATATTTATATATATATATATATATATGTCTAGACATCACGAAAATATAAACACGTGATACACAGATGAATAGAAGTTAGCTACAATGGAAAAACTAAATGATGGAGTGTTGAGATCTTTAGAGCAACTAAAACCTAAAACATTAAAATCAAAGCATAAAGAAAGCATTGAGAGTAAAAACAAAAATTATGATGAAACATCAATAAAGATGTAGAATAACTGAATTAATAACTTCCAAGAATATTGGAATGTGATTAATCTGAGCTGGTTTATCAATAATCTCTCTGATTATATATATATATATATATATATATATATATATATATATATATATATATATATATATATATATATATATATATATATATATATATATATATATATATATATATATATATATATATATATATATATATATATATATATATATATATATATATATATATATATATATATTATTTTTTTTTTAAACAGACATATAATTGGGTCTAGCGAATATTGACCTTGGCTTAAACTGAAATTACAATTGGGTGTTAACTGGATAAAAGTGGATTCAAGAAAATTTCTAGAAACAATATTATTACAATGAGCAATTGTGCTACTTGCAGGCCAATAAATCCTGTAGGAAATATTACTTAAATGAATGCTTATGGCATTTGAATTTTGATCTACTTCAGTTGGATATTTATGCATAAATCTTTACCTAAAACAGGAACTTTTTTGTACATATTTATCCATAAATATTCAGTTAACACTTCCTCTAGATCTTAAAGAATGGATGGGAGTTAAAAACAATCCTACACAACTTGTTTTGGTTTCTAGAGACCTCTAGAAAACAAAAGGAAAAAGAAATCACCAGGAGGGAGCGGAGAAGGTATTTTTGGGGAGAAAGAAAGATAGAGAGATGGGAAGAAAGCAATAAAAAGAAGAAAAACAAGAATGATATAAAGGACACTTAAATGACACCAAAGGCGTGGAGTAGCATTAACAAAAATTATACTTCTGGTATTAAAAAATATATGCAAGAACTTTTTTTTTTTTACATAATAAACAAACTCTGGGGAGTCATGAAATAATCAACATGATGTTATTATCACTTTCTTCTGCCTTTAGAAAATAAGAAAAATGATATCAGGCTGGATTACTTATATTCACACACGATTACCTCTCTCTCTCTCTCTCTCTCTCTCTCTCTCTCTCTCTCTCTCTCTCTCTCTCTCTCTCTCTCTCTCTCTCTCTCTCTCTCTCTCTCTCTCTCTCTCTCTCTCCCTCTCTCTCTCTCTCTCTCTCACGCACACACACACAAAGACATGCCACGAAACTGGTGCCAGAAATACGCAATCTCGGTTATGATGAGAGGCTGAGGGAATTAGACTTGCCATCACTCGAAGCTAGAAGAGTAAGGGGGGATATGGTGACAGTCTTTAAATTCCTTCATGGTTATGATAGAGTGGATAGGGATCGATATTTCGATATGGCTGGCTCTAGAACTAGAGGTCATAGTTTGAAGCTTCGGAAGAAAACTTGTTTGCAGGATGTAAGGAAATACTTTTTCAGTGTAAGAGTAGTTGATAATTGGAATTCGCTAAGCGAGGAGGTAGTTAATGCTACCTCAATCCATAGTTTTAAGGACAGGTATGATAAGTATCACTAAGTCTAAAAATGGAACCGATCAGGAGACGGGAAGATACGAGCTTTGGGCTCTTTCCCGTAAACACAATTAGGTAATCACAATTAGGTAATCACACACATACACACACAGACACACACACACATATGCTAGCAAAATTGAAAAAAACTACTGTATCTGCCTTAATCTAAACCAGAATACAAATAGTCAACGGTGTACTGAAATTGGTGTGTCATTTTGCACCATTAATAGTATATAAAACAGAACACCGTCTTACCATTGATCTAACAATCACCCTATTTACTCATTTAGGCATTTTGTAAGTTTGCAACCAAAAGACGAAAGTGAATTATTTCTCTCTCAAATAAGTAGTCGTTACAAACTTCATGCACAAACATACGCGTACAAACAGCATAGTCATGTTTAATATTCTTTTTAAACAGGTAAGCTATCTTGGCATACAATAACCTCTCTCTCTCTCTCTCTCTCTCTCTCTCTCTCTCTCTCTCTCTCTCTCTCTCTCTCTCTCTCTCTCTCTCTCTCTCTCTCTCTCTCTCTCTCTCTCATCATGCTCAACAGCCTTCAAGCTCCTCATCAGATATGCTCTTCACGGTCCCTGAGTCACGAGCAAGTCTCTTGCTCTCTCGATATCTCTTTTCATATACAGTAGGTTCTCTCTTCCCAATTGTTACTCTCCCCAATGCCTCCTCTTCCCGGCATCGTCCATTCTTTTCCGAGAAAATAATTTAACAATGTAAGTATGCATTGATGGGCAAATCATACTGGCAGAGATTAAGGTAATCGTATGTTGTCCATATGAGAACATCATAATTCATCTGAAAGTTTTGTAATAATGATAATAATAATAATAATAATAATAATAATAATAATAATAATAATAATAATAATAATAATAATAATAATAATAATAATAATAATAATAATAATAATAATAGTAATAATGATAATGATAATAATGATGATGATGATGATGATGATAATAATAATAATAATAATAATAATAATAATAATAATAATAATAATAATAATAATAATAATAATAAAATAAATAAATAAATGGATTTGTATTTTATATTAAATTCGCGTTATATTTAAAAAGAGTAACTTGCCTTACAGGTACTGTCCACATTTAAATTTCATGATTATACATCAGTTTTAAAATGCTGCAAAATTCATTGCCGGCTTGTTTTTCACACAGACAATTGTAACCCAAACCCGCCGGCAAATGAGGCTCTGTAATGACCTCCGCATACAAAGAAATAATGATTTGGGAGGGTGGTCGTTTTGCCTACCAGGGGCATCCATCATGCATACGCTTCCATATGGTAAAATAATATTCTTTTCAGTGGAATGTAAGACTCTCATTTCGTTTTATATTTCTGCACTAAAACTGTGATTTGATCATGAAAAAAATATAAGAAATATCAAAGTAATTTTTACACTGTTTCTATACTTTTAAAATTCTGCCTGCATTTTAAAGGGCATAATATTACTTTGGGAATTACATATCGCGCATTAATATACTTAGTAGGTTGGCCCAAGGCACCATCCGCCCGTAGTTATACTACAGCTGAAGGTTTTTTGGACTTAAATAGGACTGTTGGGGACAGTTCGATGCTTAGTCTACCTTCAGTTACGGTTCTCTTTCTATGCCTACATCAACACCCGAATATTCTTGGATATCCGTTATACATCTCTTCCTATCCCCACACATCTGACAAGTCACAACACTCTCCATCACTATTTCTATTTACTTTGTTTCCTTAGTGCCCAGGCCCGATGAGGGAAATTTTATTTTTATTTTGTTTATGCCCATCCTGGTACCACTATAAAAAAAAAATAACAGCTATTGAAAATTTGGGAAACTAATTTCTATTTTTCTTATTCTTCTTCTTCTTCTTCTTCTTCTTCTTCTTCTTCTTCTTCTTCTTCTTCTTCTTCTTCTTCTTCTTCTTCTTCTTATAATACCAGTTCCTTCTCCCCCTCACACAGAGTATGTCAAAGATTTGTGTGAAAGACTGCAACAGAGACTCAGACCGTTAAAGCTTCTTGCCAATAGGGTATCTGGTGTTGGAATTAACATATGCCGAACTTTCTATCTCGCATATGTCAGGTCATTAGTCGACTATCACACCCTGCAGCTCTGTACTATGACTACCTCTATCTTAAGACCCCTAGAAAAAATTCAGAACAAAGCTATGAGGATTATTCTTGGCTGCCCTATGAGCACCAGAATTATAAATATGCAACATGAATTAAACCTCCCACCTTTGATAGAACATATCAAACAGTCAGCTGTGATATTTGGAGTTAAACTAGCGAAATCAGCTCAGCCTCATCCATGTAATGCTGGTCATTTGCAAGGGCCGCAGTCAGCGCCAACAATCATTAAATCACTAATAAAAAGTAACATACAGTATGAAAGACAAATTCACCCCAAAGTATTTAAGCTTATAACCAATGAGACAAAAAAACATAATGTAACACTCTTTACTGAGAGTGGTCCTGAACGATTAATAAATCCTTGCAAGAGGATTGGGCCAGAAATTCTCTTTCCAATATTATCATCTGGTCCGAATGTTGCTCCAATTATTAAAAAACATCAATGGTTAGATGAAATTGAAGCCTTTATTGAAACTAGTTTCCCAACTAACAATGAAACACTCTGCATTTACACTGATGGGTCTCACACAAGCAGTGCAGGAGGGTCTGGGTGCAGCATTGTAGTTTATGAAAATTTTGAAGGGCAGCAAATATTTGACAAAGCACTGAGTATGCCAAAATGGTCATCAATCACCGAATGTGAAATTGTTGGTCTAAAACTTGCTATTGAACATGTTCTCAGTGCTAGAAGAAATGCTATCATATTCTGTGACTCGCAGAGTGCGCTTCTGTCACTGAGATCATTAAAAAGCTCCTACAAAACTCACATGGCTGAAATTCAAGAGGCTCTTATTGATTGCGCAAAACTTAAACTCCAAGTTAAGTTTTCATGGGTACCCTCCCATGTTGGGATAGTAGGTAATGAAAAGGCTGACAGGCTGGCAAAAATGGCAACTGAGAGTTCAGTGTCTGAATCTATAACCACACTGACTCAGTTTAAAACAATGTTGTATAATGAGATTATGGAAGAGCAAGAACTTTCTACACTCACACAACATGTAAGCAGCTGTTCGATCCAACATTATGAAAACTTCAGAAGGCTGAGACACAAATACAGCATGGGTAAAATGCTTACAGGTGACTGTGATAGAGTTGCTGCCCGTATAAGACTTGGTTATAGAAATATATGGGAGGTGAATTGCGAGAAAACTGGTAGAAAGCACCCAGAACACTCAAAATGCCATTTATGTGAGTGTGAAGGGGGCAACAATTTAGTACACTACATTGCAGAGTGCACAAGGCTTAAGGACTTCAGACCTCTTGGTCTGAGCTACTTTGAACTTTGTGTGCACTTTTGCAACCCAGAGAACTTATATCCTGTACTTAGTGTATACCCAACGTTGAAAATGTAATTCTTTTACCCTCTTCTCCGTCTACATCTTTTCCCACATTTATGTGGGGTCGATGTTTCTGGTCAGTTTTCTCCATTTATTTCTGTCCCATACCTCATCACCCAACAAACCTTTAGACCTCAGATCATCATTGATGCAATCCATCCACCTACGCTTTGGTCTCCCTCTCCTTCTACCCTGTATATCCATTTCCATCACCCTCCTCCCAACATACTGTTCATCCCTTCTAACGACATGACCATACCATCTTAGTCTACTTTCTTGTATATTATCTGATATTTCTATAACTTTGGAAAAAAAAAAAAAAAAAAAAAAAAAAAAAAAAAAAAAAAGAGAGAGAGAGAGGGAGGGAGGGGTGGAGGGAATACCTTCTCTCTCTCTCTCTCTCTCTCTCTCTCTCTCTCTCTCTCTCTCTCTCTCTCTCTCTCTCTCTCTCTCTCTCTCATAAGCCTTTTTATATACATAAGCCACTTTTCCCCTTATAAGGTGAGTGGCTGAGTAAAGGAATAATGCTCTGACTTTCTGGGAA
Source organism: Halocaridina rubra (assembly GCA_037179515.1). Lineage (NCBI taxonomy): Eukaryota > Metazoa > Arthropoda > Malacostraca > Decapoda > Atyidae > Halocaridina > Halocaridina rubra. The sequence goes on along the minus strand of JAXCGZ010002275.1, from coordinate 55,313 downwards.
GAGAAAGTACAGAGAAGGGTTCTTTCATTCCCTTCGCTCCGCCCCACTTAGTCTACTCTTACGACACGCAGGGGAACATGGAGGAAGTATTCTAACCCCCTCCCTCAAGAGCTCATATGTATGTATATGTGTGTACATGTGTGCATGTATGTGTATATGTATATGTATGTGTATATGTATTTATATGTATATATGTATGTATATGTGTATATGTATATGTATGTGCATGTCTATATGTATCAATAATTACTACTTTTGATTCATAACTCTATCTATATACAAAAGCTGTAGTAATGATGATGGTAATAATAAT